>RXPK01003743.1:0-56788 GCA_004143645.1 Protaetia brevitarsis
TTACCACCACAAAGCGATGCCGCAACACAGGGGGAAAGTTACATCACCACATATATACTATCATCACATGCCATCGTTACCTTTCGGGTTAAGAGTTAATAATATACAATTAAATTCTTCTTTTCTGCAGTGTGTTTGATTTTATGTCTAATGTACAAACTCCTTCCTTCTTTTCTATTTCCGTAGTTTCTTGCGTTTAATTCACCGTTTGACCTCTTTCTCAGTGTTGTCCTGTACGCTTTATTCCCGTTATCCTTGGTCTTCCTGGTCCTCCTTTTGATTAATCTTCGCCTCCATTACTTTTCTCGCTTGCTGTCGCTCCTTTCTCTGTACATGCCCCACAATTTAGTTGTTTCTTCTCTATATATTGCAAGATGGGTCTACTTTAGTCTTCCTTTTGTCCGTTTCCTGCTTCTGTCCCTACGTTGTTCTTTCTATAATGCCTCTCAAATATTTCATTTCCATGCCTTGTATTTTGCTTTTGAGTCTATCTATGAGAACTCATGTTTCATTTTCCATAGGTGAGTATAGGTCTGTATATTGTTCTCCACTAAACAAGAGACGTATATGAAATAACGAACCAAAATTCCTTAGACGTAAAATTTGCAACATAATGTTGCAGCTTATATGAAACGCATTTTTAATATTTTTGGCAACCCAATAAACAAGAAACGTGAATGAACATAACAAAAAAATTCTTAGGCGTAAGATTTGGAACATATATTTGTAGCTTACATGAAACGTTTTTTTTTTAAAATATTTACTTTGTAACATTTAGGAAATGTATTGTGTCACTTAAAGTAACATCGTTATAAGTAGCTACGCATTGCGCATACACAAACACGGCGAATTTTGAGGGCACCGAGCACCGGTAGCACAGTATATATGTATATCCAGTAGTTTCACATCGCCAGTAACATGGGTTTCAAACTTGGCAGCCAAGGAAATTCGCGGTGTTCGCATAAGTGGTGAATTTGTAATCAAACGTATTTGAATTTGTTTTCCAAGCAAAAATCTAGCTATAAAGCCATTGCATTCGTGTCATTTTGTTATAGGAGTGACATTGACGTTGTGCGATTTTCTATCAATGGCAGTCTATTTGAGTAATGTAGTGATTTGTATCACAGCACAAGAAACTACAGGTTTGCGATTGGAGTACGTTTTGTGACGAGGCGGTAGCCGAAGGGCCCACAAGTTACGAATACTCGCAAAAGAGTTTTTGGCCGTGTGAATACACAATGTTTTTTGGTCCGACAAATCTTAATTTTGATTGAAATATAGAAGAAATTTTGACGCTAGGGATTTGACAGCACAAGTTGGCACACATGTTACATACCTTAGTATTTTGACGTTTCGAGAATAAAATCTTTTTCTGTAATTTTACTTCTAGTTTTAATATCTATTTATCATAATAAGTGCATGAAGACCATGTTCTTTAACAGGTTGAACAGTAGTTAATGACAATTTATTACACTCTGTCATGTGAATCTAGTGTGGCCAACCTTTCGTGACACTTTTGCCTGCCTATGCAGGAAAACAATGTTTCTGCCGCTTTTAAGTACTGCAAAAATGGGTGTTTCTTGACGAGGCGCAAAAGGTTATTTTGTACCCACTTCGCAATTGTTAGTTGCAAATATGGCGCAAACGCGATGGCGATTTTCCTTAATTGATAGACAAAACATCAAACAGCGCCGAACTTAGTGAACTACTGGATAAGGTTTATACTCTGCCGGTAGTACGAGTAGAGTTTGCGTATGCTGACTGTTGTGGTCAGATCAGATTGTGGCTAAGTAGTATGCTTTTTCTAATTAACATAATGGTAGAACAACCTGCAGCTGGAATTCCGGGTTGTATATTTAGGTATTATACATAGTCGAGTTTGTGACATAATTATCTCTCAACTATAATATATATAACCTCAACTCACATTTTGCTTGGGAAAATAATTTTTTAGCGAATCTTAACTCAGAGCAATAGTGTAGTAGTATCAGATCGTGTTAAAAAAAAAAAAAACTTTTATAACTTATTAATACCTTATTAATCTTTTAACATTTTTAGCTGCTGTAAGAAAAAGATACCAACTCATGGTTGTTGGAGGTCATTTTTGAGTACACTATAAAGATGTGGTTTATGGCCAGCTGATTTGCAGTATAGCTAGACAGTGCAGTAAAGGCAAAATAAGTTGTAACAAAAAAATTAAAGACTTTTAATTACAATTTAATTTCCGTTTGTATAACCTACAAAACACTACTGACTTACAATTCTGTACCAGAGGTAAAATGTATAAGTCATTTTTGCCCATTATGACCGTGTATACGATTGGCCAGCAATTTTTTTGACGTTAAGTACACTTTTAATACATTAATTTTTAAAATGTCATTTGTGATTCGTTGACTTTTTATATACAGTGAGCGTCGTAAATGGTCCCCCCCTGCATAACTGGTTGAATGGTATGAGATTAGAGCAATGAAACAAAAACCAAGTGAAATTAGAGATATTTGTGATTTTTTGCCTATAGAGATACGTAAATGGCTTCTGATGTAAAATAGAGGGGCGTACCCTATCTTTAAAATTTTAAATTGGGAAGTAATTTCATTTAGAAGCTCTTTGGAAGATATTTCTATTACTTTTATGGCAATTGCAAACAGTTTTACGATTTTCGAAATTTTACCAACTTATCTAAGATTAATAATTGGAGTATCATACGTTACTTTTTCGATAGCCCTCGTATTCGCTTTTTGGATTGTAGTGTACAGAAACCTGTAATTACAGTACCTTAATCTGTAACATAGACACCCACACACATGACACATACACTGACCAGATAAGACACTTTTGCTAAATTTTGCAAAAACGTCATAATTGTTAAAATATGTCATTTTTACAGCAAATCGCTTCCTAAGTCGCCTAAACCACAATATTTTATACTAGGTGCTATCGAACAAGTTAACGTATGTACTCCAATATTAATTGATAAGTTTGGTAAAAAATCGAAATCGTAAAACTGTTTCATTCGCCATAAAAGTAAAGAAATAGCTTCACAAACGTAGCTTCCTAAATGAAATTACTTCCCCATTTAAAATTTTAAAGATAGCTGACGCCCTCTATTACATCAGAAGCCATTTGCGTATCTCTGATACGCAAAAAATCACAAATTATCTCTAATTTCACTTGGTTTTGTTTCATTGCTCTATCATACCATTCAAACGTTATCAGGGGGGGGGGGGGCATTTACGACCTCACTGTATATTTTACATCTGCTAGTTTTTAATTCCTCAGTTTTATATTTTAAAAAAATTTAACACAATTTATGCTAATCAATTAATCATTTGCATTTCCAGTGATCTGAAGATGGCCTTTTAGAAAGCCGAAACTAGTAATCAAATAATAAATATTAAATGAACGAAAGAACGAGTTGTATTACTCTTAACTCCTTTAATTTTTTTATGTTTCGATCAAAACTGAGCTATTTGGATATTTTACCAGATAATTATTGGCGACATCTACACTTAACATGTTAAACAAACCTGGGCCATCTACACGAATTGCTGCTATTATACGAATACACACTATAAAAACAAAAAAAAAGAAACAAAAGCAGAACGCAATAATTAATCACCTGATCGCGCGATCCCGAACATCGCACGGAGCGGAATTAAATCATGCGTTAATAACACTGCGCTGTGGCGCGTAAAATTTTATACATTTTTGGTCACCGAATTATCCCCGGTGAAATTAATCTGACGTTTTGATTCCCACACCCCCAGGTCGCGCTATGTCAAATTCACTCTCGTCGTTTCCGCTCCCCGCTCCTACAATCCACAGCCGCCCCTCATCCGCTTTTGCGTATAAATACATTTCGATTCACGACTGTACATGATTTTATTGAAATAGGTTTCGCGAAGAGAATGACAGGGGACGCCCCCTCGAACTCCACTCGAAGTAACATTCCATTCGACCGAAGCAATTAATAGAATATTATGTTTTGTAGGGATAGGGCGGCCTTTTACATAGCGACGTGATGGTAAGAGGGGTTTCATGAACGCGGTATATGCGTACATTCAAAACGACGTGTCTCCTGCGTCTTACCATCAAAGGGTGCTTTCGATGGAAATGCGTTTCGCTTTAATGGGGCGAATAAAATTTAAATGTCGAACTTTCCGTGAGGAAATGACGACATTATGGATGGGAAAAAAATGGTAAATTACGAAACACCGATCGCTGATTTCAGCGATAGTAAATGTGCAAGGCGGTCGACTGATTCGATCATGGAGATAGTAGATAACCCACGTCATTGGCCCTGCTAATACTGCCGACGTAGTCACGAACGATTATGATGCATTGCTTAATGGAATACGAACGCAATCTTCAATCAGACGCTCTAACATAGTTCCATTATGTTTGAAACTGTATAGAAAAGTTTTTCGAATTTTATTATACAGGGTATCCCACGTAACTGGTTCATTAAAAGTTTATGATGTCTATTATTGGTTACTTATATTTGAGGATTTTGGCCACCGTATTGTTCGATTGAACTATAAAATGTAAAATAACCTTAACCAAAATATCACTTCGGTTGACCGGAAAATGGATGTCAACTTTCTTATTTTAAATAGAATGATATAATTTTTTATTCATTTTTGGATTCTACAACTATAAAGACGTCAGTTTTCATTAGCTGTTCCTATAGCTACATGTTGCCGTTTTTGAGTTATTTAAGTTTTTCTTCTTTTTTTAGTCATAATCATTGCATCATTGAGAAATTAATATCTCGGTTAATACTACAAGTAGAGACTCCAAATTTTGCTATGTTATGAATGTAGATTATACTCTAAGAAACGGTAAGCACACTTTACATTCTAACATATTTAGCGGTGTTCAAAACTGAGGAACAAAGTGACATATTTTCAAATGCAGAAAACTCTTTTTTTTTTAAATAGAACACCCTGTATTTTAATTCGGAATTAAGAATAAATATCATCCCCTATCGCTTTATATGAACATTCCCTATACCTATCTTTAATAGATTTTGAGATATGAGCGACTTTTTGTTAAACAGACTAAGTAGCCCTATCTTGTAGCCCTAGTGTTTGTAGCTGGCTCTGAATGGGATTGATGTCAAATTCATTGACTAACCAAAAGTGTTTATGTATATCATTGTAATTACACTTTCGTACAACGCAATATTAATAGAAATGACTATTCGAACAGACATTCTTGTATGGTTATTCAAAAATAAAACATGAATTTGACATGAATCCATTTCAGAGCCAGCTACAAACATTTAAAGATAGGGCTACTTAGTCTGTTTAACAAAAAGTCGCTCATATCTCAAAATCTATTAGAGATAGGTACAGGGAATGCTCATATAAAGTAATAGGGGATGATATTTACTTCCTAATTCCGAATTAAAATACAGGGTGTTCTATTTAAAAAAAATGAGTTTTCTCCATTTGAAAATATGTCACTTTGTTCCTCAGTTTTGAACATTCTGTATGTTAGAATGTAAAGTGTGCTTATCGTTTCTTAGAGTTATATCTACATTTATAACATAGCAAATTTGGAGTCTCTACTTGTAGTATTAACCGAAATATTAATTTCTCAATGATGCAATGATTGTGACTAAAAAAAAAAGAAAAACTTAAATAACTCAAAAACGGCAACATGTAGCTATAGCAATAGCTAATGAAAACTGTCGTATTTATAGTTGTAGAATCCAAAAATGAATAAAAATTATATTCTATTTAAAATAACAAAGTTGATATCCATTTCCGGCCAACCGGAAGTGATATTTTGGTTAAGGTATTTTACATTTATAGTTCCAATCGAACAGATACTGGTGCCAATATCTCAAATATAAGTAAATAATAGAACATCATAAACTTTTAATGAACCAGTTACGTGGAATACCCTATATAGGGTGTGTATAAATTGGCAGAAGAATTTTACTTATAGCACCGGATGATTACTTTATATTTTATGGCTCCAATAGGGCCAATCATGTTTCATATTACTGCTGAGAATATTTGAAGACACGAGTGGATGAAGGTGTTATGTTACAAAATCAAACTTTTTCGGAAATTAAGTTTTTTTTATGTAATTTTTCTCAAAAGTAGTGTAACAAAACCCCTTCATACATTCACAAGACTCGAGTGTTCTTTTCTGGAATTTTCAATGGTGCTATGTGAAAGATGAGTACAAAACACCTTGATTCATGCAAAAAAGACAGTTTTTAAAATGCAATATCGCACCTTCATCCGCTCGTATCTTCATTTATATAATAAATTTCTGTTAATAATGTTTATTAACTCGTGTAGTAGAGAAAGTGTATGTATTTGTATTATTAATTTTAGCAATTTTCGCATGCGGAAATTTCATTTATACAATGAAAATTGTCATAATAATTTTATTTTTTATTTACATTTAGAGCCATTATTGCCAAAAAGTATTTTCTCTATTAAAAAATTTCTTACATTATCCTCCGCAATTATGATCATGTAAATAAGACTTGAAAATCACAAGCATTTTGCTGGAAATAGTCGTATCTACCACAGCTTCTTCGGAACACACTTCGGATTACAAAAGGGTGTACACTTACACATAAATACTCCAAAATCATTTCAAAACTGTTATTTTCTTTCTTCATTGTTTTCAAATACTTGCGTTAAACTTACTCCAAATAACATGCCTTGTAGCTTTTTCAACCAAAATATGACTCTTACTTAACATCTTGCACATTACAATCAACCACAATATAATAACCAAGATATCTGCTGAAACACAAACAATCAAGCAAATTACTATATTCATTTTTCGTTACTGAAGGGATAAAAGTATTAATGATTTTGGAAGATTCATGTTTATTTTAACACTGCATAATATGTAAGTAATAAATTGGAATTGAAAACGAAAACTGAATGTCATGTTTAGAGAAGTTACACTATGTAATTTACAACGGGCGTTTTCGTAAATTGCATTCTAATCTATCGGATCGTGATCGAAGATCCTTCAGATTACTCTAAAGCTGACGTGAATTCATTGAATCAAACGCACTTTTGATGTAGCATCGTTTGCAAACGTTAAGATCTCGATTAGATCAATTGAATTGCACTTTTTGAAAACCCCTAGTGTTATACTAGGCAATTTGCAAAATTATAACCTGTATTACCTTATTAACATAAAACAAAACCATCACTAGTACGCAAGTGTTGGGTTAATTTTCTATCGAAACATAAGCATCCACTATGAAGTATATTATTATATTATCTATTAGATACTTATTTTTAGAATTGAAATCAAGCAAGATACACAACAATCAGCAGACACAAACAGGAATCAGCAAGAACGTACTAGGGGTTTACGAAAATTGGATCGGATATATACCGATGTACCGAAAGCGAAAGGAAATCATAGCATTTACAATGTGCTAGAACAGGATAAAAAGTCGGTAGATACCTTATAATCCAATTTTCGTAAATGCCTACTAATAAATATGTACCGGTAATATTAGGCGGCAAAATAATGCCGTCTATTGGTCGGTTTCATCGGTAAAGTTCGACGATGAATAAAGCAAGGGGTGGGAAACGCGTTATAAAAATTTATTATAGAAAGTGGATATGCGCCTAATACCAGATAATATTTCAAACAATAACACTACTGCAAAGATTGCAAGTTTGTTTACAGTGAGAAAATAACAAATTAATGTATTTCTGCTTTTAACTGTAATAATTAGGAGTGATTTTTCCAAGAAAATTTTTTCTCCTCACGCAGGATTCGAACCTACATCCCCCCGTTTGCCGGACGGGTGCTTTACCAATTAAGCTAGTAGAGGACGAGGTTCGAGCGTTTTAACCGAACATGTGTCGATATTAGATCTTGAAAGGCCGGCAGGACGGCAAATAGGCAAAATTATGCAAGAAGTTTTTTACAGTGAGAAAATAATAAATTAATGTATTTCTGCTTTTAACTGTAATAATTTGGTAAAGCATTCGTCCGGCAAACGGGGGATGTAGGTTCGAATCCTGCGTGAGGAGAAAAATTTTTCTTGGAAAATTTACTCCTAGTTATTACAGTTAAAAGCAGAAATGCATTAATTTGTTAATAACACTACTGTCTATATAATCCACGCTATTATGCAGGATTTCAGCAATAGAGTACATTAACATTTATTTCCATTGAATGTAGATAGTAAAATCCAGATTGTATCTCTTATTATAGATATTTTAAAATTTTGAATATTTTACTATTAATAAACAACAGATTATCCCTTTGGACAATAATTATTTTAGTAATTAATATGAAGGTAATTATAAAGTAATTTCTACAATCTATTTTTCTTAGTGCATTTAACCTAGAATTTTGTAATATCTCGAAAAATACGCATCGTACAGAAAAATTTGCTGAATCAAAACTTTAATATCTCCGTTAGTAGATATTAAATTACGCCCACCTCACAACCTCTGTGGACCAGACGGATGCAATTTGAAATCTTGAATAGGAACCTCTACTTTTCATAGCAGATTGGGATTCTACGTCGAAAACTACGTACCATTTATACGAAAATCTTTTTCGATTCACCACAGATGACTGCAATGATAACAAAAGGAACAGAAATAAAAAGAACCAAAATAATCAAAAAAAGCCAGAAAAAAAAAAACGCGTTTTTAGTGTTTTAGACCGACATGATGTTACAGTTCTAGTAGTTCTGCAGTAGTAGAAGGCTATATTGACAGCTCTAGAAGAAAAGTCGAAGTAGTAGAACTACTATTAGCACGCCCAGAATCTTCCACTTCCAGTACGTCAACAGTCTTTGTAAGTGAAGAACTTCCACCACTTCAACAACCTTCGTCAAAGAAAAAACAATTCATATAGACAATAATATTAACTAAAATTCCCAACATTTACCATTAATGCAGCTCCAGATTCTAATGTATATAGGTATTAACGTTTATGATTAGATTAGATTAGATTAGGATTGGGGTGGCCTATGGACCTGTTTCACCGCGACCTTTTCAGATCTATTGTAATCCCTTTTTCCTAGAGGACGCTCCCTAATTTTGCCCTCTTAATTAGCCCTATCATCTTTGAGAGCGGCTTCTTTATGTAGCTACTAGCTGTGGGGTTCTCCTCGCCCATTACTAGAAACCTTATCCTCGCCGGGCCTTCACATTGGCACACCACATGAACTGGTGTTTCTTCCTCCTCTTGGCAGTATCTGCAGGTTGCATCATCTGCCAGGTCTATTTTGTGCATATGCCTATTCAGTCTACAATGACCAGTCAGGAGACCTACAATAATTTTGACAGTCTTCCTGTCTTTATTCAGTGGATCTCTCGTAAATTCAGGCCTCTGCTCCTTTTGGAACTCTTTTGCCTGTCTTTGCCCCGATTTTGACTTTTGCCACCACTCTCTGGAACGTTTATGATAACTATACTATTTCTTAACATCAGTGAATAAATCCTTGTTATTTGTTTATGACTCAAACGTAAATATGTGTTCATTTTCACTGTAGGAATTGTAATTTTAGAGGATTCAACTGATTCCACCATAATTGCACATTCGCTGAAATCGTCAACTTATTAAACTGTCATTACCGACAACATTATGAAAAGGTAAGTAACCGGAATATTCGTAGCTCTTTTACGTAGATTTATCTGATATTGTAATGTACACAGTTTTACCTACGCCTCATTTACTTCGATTAAAGAAATCACCATTCTTGGCGTCATAATGGAATTGATATAAAACATTTTAGCAATATTATTTTTAAGCGTCAATAATAACTAAAACAATGAATAATATATTCATTGTTTTAATTACAATCAACAGCTTGCGATTCTGTGGTGAATAAAACCAACAGCAAAATAACCATAAAACGACTTCTGACACAGGTGATCAAAGATCCAAAAAGGTACTAACACACAAAATTAAACAGAAATTATAACACTGTTTTGAGTTGCGAAATTGCTAGCCTTTAGCCATGTATAACTTATAGAAGGTGACATTTACGAAATGTACCAATTCCAATATTACGGAGTTCATTATAACACTGTTTTCGATTGCGCAATGGCTTCATTAAGACAACGAAATAGAAAAAGAACTTTCATAACGAAATAGGTTAACTTAAAAATACGTACCTACATCTTTTAAAACAGTTTTGTAAAAATTTTATATAAGAGTTCCATTCTTATTCTTCTATAGTGTAATGTCCGTCTTACAAAATTATTATTTTTATACAAGTACACTAACTCACGGACCTTCATTTAATCAAGTAAAGTTCAATCAACTTCTACGTCGGCATACGGCGATTACAATAATGCCTTTAGTGATATAGAACGCAATGAACGCAGTGTATTCAATGATAATATCGTCATCACGTTTAACAGGTATTCAAGGTTAACTTTCCTTGCATCAGAACCGACTAAATAATTTTTGGCTCTTAAATTTTTGGTTTTTTTTTTATTCAAAAAATCATTCTTTCAGCGAATTTTGTTCTTTACATGTCGTATAATTAACACTTAATAAAACTTTACTGTCATATTTTGTTACACCCTGTATGATAATATACCTTAATAAATGTTTCTCTCTCTGTGGTAATTATTCAATTAAAATTACTATTTTTGGCTTTTAATATTGGATTGATAAAAGTCATACGATAATGGAATAAGGGATTATTTAGCAATTATTACCTGAAAGTTGTCCTAAATAATTTAAGTTTAAAAAAAAAATCTTTCCGAGATTGCTCCATTTTAAGACTGCCAGCATCATTTATTTACCAAAGATAATACGCCTGCGACACACCGTATAAAAGCGTTGCTATACAAGCGATATGAAGGTACAATATTCATCGCTGCTCCTTCTGAATTATAAAGGAACGAATGAAACGTGTTCCAGCCGTCATTCAAAAACGTCAGACCGGTAATAATAATGACAGCGACAAGGGGAAGATAAGACACTGAGATCCGCGGCGTCCGGATGATACAGAAGTGGAATTCCGTGTTCACCCTCGGGGTTGAAACTTTGCATTCGTGAGGAGGGCGGCGTCGTCGTGCGCGCGGCGTGTACACGGTCCCCGGGGGGACACCCGGAACGAGACGACTGCGAGCACGGGCGACGGTGACTACGTCAAACCAAAATTGCGTGATGATGCATTAATAAAGTTAATTACTTAGACAGGTATCTCCTTACACGTATATACAAACCGCACAAACTCGCGATGAACGGTGACTGACGTTCATCATGAGACGCGCTCAACCTGTAATTAAATTACACGTCAAAATAAGGAGAAACAAAGGTGGGTCTGGGATTGTGTGTGCTCTGTACACAAGCTACCGCGAATTGGAATAAATTATAACAACGGTATTAAATGACAAGCAGTAGATAAACAGATCGCTGCCAATTAAAAGAAATCAGACGTTTTAAAAACTTCAATTCGGATTTCATTCCAAAATGTCAATATTTTATTTTTTAAAAAAATCACTATGAAGTGTTAAACAAGAAAACTCTCTAATGCTGCGGAATTTTAATTTTAGGGAATAGAATTTGACTTTGAAATTCGACCACAATTTCGCGTATCCAAAATAACTTTTAAACGGTGGACGATAGAAAAAAAGATTTCAAAAGGTTTGCGAATTTGCAAATGTTGTGCTTTTTTGATCGAGTTTCAGATATCCCCTCAAAAACTTAATATGTATAAAAATGATTTAGAAAATCCAAGTGTCTAAAAGATTATAAATTTTGGCATATTATCAATAGAAATCCTTCATTTGTAATGTTCTTTCCTATATTATCCTTTTATATTTGAGCATTTTTGGTACTAATATAGATAATCATAATAATAATATATTTATTGTGTTCATATACAGCACGTATACATAAAATTTAAAAAAGTAAAAATTCAAATAATAGGTAAGATATAGGACACAACACAACATTTGCTCTTGTTGAGGCTGGTGGTGCATAGACTCAAAAAAGTCAAAATGCTCACTTACAGAGTAAAACGCTTTAATTATTCAAAAAGTTTTAATGACATTTTATATTTGTTCCACTTTAGACTTTTACAGTGTTTGGCAGAAAATTGGACACAAATGGGAAACCTTTTTATCATTAAATTTTATTCCTGATAAAAGTTTCTGCATCATTTCAAACTCAAAATGTACCTATTAGAATTTTAAATATTAATTTTTTTATTTAAATATAAAACGTCACAAAGTTGTACAGGAGTACAGTACTTTTATTTTGTAAAATATTAACAAAAATAAATTTAAAAAGGTAAGGGAAAAAAAATCAAGCAAGATCCTCACAAAATATCACACGACCGCTTCGCTCTATTGGAGCATCCTCAGGCCAGCTAAAGAAGTATCATATAATAAGAGTGTGCAACAATTATTAACAATATGGTATTGTATATAAAATTGATTTTTTTTTATATAAATAAGGGAAAAAGTCAAATAGTAATTTTTTTTAAGATACTTACAATTTAAAATCAGTTAAGAATGGTCAAAATTTAAAATTAAAATAAAATTAGAAAGTACAAGATAGATAGTCGAACTTATGTAAAACTTGTAGAAAACAGACATTAAATAAATAATAAAACACATAAGTCTAAACGAACGACACTTTAAAATTATTTAAAATAAATGTAACCATTTCGAACTTAGGATATAAAATGATTTTGGAAAAGTCGAGAATACAATTTACTACACTAAAGTAATATTGTGCTAAAGAAGGTCATCTATCGAGTAAAACTTGGAAAAGAGGGGTTGACTCGAAAATTAATTGTGAATTTACTGTAAGGTCTCTACTAGTGAGCTGTTGCCTCAATATTTCCAATGCCTATAGGTTGTTGAGTTAGGCACCTTTTTAAAAGAGCATTTACGTAGCGTAAAATCCAATTCCACTGTAGATTCCTTGTTCGGTAAACATTTAAAAGAAGATAAACACTACTTCGACATCAATCACAATTTCCAAATATTACATACGGCTAAAAAAGGTACCTACCTCAACAACTTAGAAGCATTGGAAATATTAAGGCAACAGCTGACTATAGTAGAGACCCTTCATTAAACTCAAAAACAATTAATTTTCGAGTCCACCCCTCCTCTTCCAAGTTTTACTCGATAGATGACCTGCTGCATATATGGTTTTGAAGTAAGTATTCTACTATGTCTTTAGCACAACATTAACTTGAGTTTAGTTTTCCCATAATAGATGGCACAAGTTTATTGCAATTTTCTGGAATTTTCTACCTTTATTTAAATTTTAGGCTCGACTTTTCCAGAATCCTGAGATACAGATATAGAATTAATGTAAATTTGTATGAGATATGTGTGTTTTACATTTTCTACTCTCTTATTTATATTCAATGTAACGCAATATATAATAAAAAAGCGAATGTTTAGAAAACCTATTCAGCCTTACAATAGGTGGAAAATAATGCACATTTCTACTATCTAGGATATGTGAAAAATGGTAACGACTTTATAATATTTCAACTAAATTGCACTGCGGTTGACATGTGAAGATATATATAGCAGGTCAACAAAGTGCATAATAAATTTAGCTACTGGAACGTGAATTTATTAAAAATATGTAAATTTATGTCCCCATTACTGAATCGTGTCAGGGAAAAGAAACAGGAAAATTAAATACTCGACTAAAGCGAGTTTTTCAGTAAATCCCTGCTTTATATCAAGGAAATTCTTTTGCATTTACAAAATATTAATAGTTACTGCGTTTCTTTTAAATGTACGTTTGATGTTTACATATTATGTAAACATATTACCTGATATATTATACTATGAAAAACAACACACATTTAGTTTGCGTAGATTTACCTTTTTGTAACATTACTTATTACTATCAGTTTTCTATATTTTCAGTTAATGTAAAGTCTGACATTTTAGAGCTTATAGGCAATCAAGAAGTACATACATGTACATATATTAAATGAGTAAAGTTTCACAGTTTCATTTAATATTATAATCGATACTTCCTGTACCTACTTGTTAATAGCAGACCATTCTACTGTCATGAAAGTTTCTTGTTTTGTTTTTATGTAATAAAAAAGCCGGTGTTTTTTTTTACTTCGCAGAATATCCAAGCAGGAAAAGCAAATATTTTAATTCTTACTATTAATTGTAAATAATTTTTAAGTAGAAACGTCAAATAACCGATGTTTATGACGTTTATCGCCGCAGTTAAAAGGTTAGGTTAAAATCATAAAATTTTTCGAAAAATATCGAATATTTAGTTTGCCATGGTTATTAAATTTCTCGCGAAGAAACGGAATTATAGATACTGTTTTAAATGGATGAACGCTATTCAACGAGATAGCTTTATGTTGTACGCGATTATTTACATAAGATTGGGAATCTTTAGAAGATGATAAACGCAATGGAAGACTCAAGTAACGTAACGACACATGAAATTATTGCTTATATTGCAATATGGAAAATTGCCGTAAACTGAAGCAAACTGCAAAAATGTTAATCAACTTTCCTGAAATAACTGCCTTCACAATTCTTCATAAACATTGGAATGACAAAGGTCAGTTCATGTTGGACTCCCTGGAACCTTACACCTCATAAAAAACAATGCCGGCTCGATTGTTTTAAACAATTTTTACAGCCTTGTGAGAATAATGTGACAGATGTTATTGGTAGTATTATCAATAGATGAAATGGATTCATTTTATGATCCTCGATCAAAGGAACAGTCCAAGCAGTGGCATGTGAAGGTTGGGCCAGCCCCAAAGCAATTCATAGCCCTCCCAGAGAAACTAATGGCGACATTTTTTTGGCACTCTCGAGAAGAACTGTGCTTGCAGACTACAAACCTAAGGGCGAGATCATTACCAGGACATATAATGCACACATTTTAACCCATTTACGAATGGCGGTAAAATGAAAAAAAAACGCATAGAAATTTTTCAGGGGAATGTTTCGACTGAATAGCGCTCAGCAATATATAAGTGGTCATAGATATGACCACCATGATATATGTACAGTACATCATACTGCAATATTCCTTGGTCTCTTCAATGCAGAAATAACTATTAAAAGTAGGATCACGTGATGCACAACAATATTAATTAATAACTGAATCGTAAATAATTACATCATCAGGAAAGAACGTATGGTGATCCATTTGAAAAATGTTGAATATCATTCTCAATATGGAAAATGCGTTCGGCCAATCGAAATGCAATTTAAAAAGTTATTTTAATTTAAACCCGCATTCCGGCTTTTCCCGTCGAAGCCATACACTCACAATTGAAATAACTTTCCATTTATTGACGAAGTTTATATTCAGCAGCGGGCGTCGTCGAAACTTTGTAATATTTTCCTAAAAAATGAGTAGCTCGAACATAGAGGAAAATATACTTAAAAGTTTCCTCTCGCGCGTTCAGGAGCGCGGGCTTTTCTTGATAATTTTCGATCACATTTTGTTTTCACATTGTCGATAATCCGTTTACAACAGACTGGTTTTAAAACGTAAATAGCTGCAGATTGTAAAAGTTGCTAGCTGGAATTACTGGAATTACAAAAGTACAACAACGTGTAATACGGTTTTGGTGCGGTGAAGACATTTAAATCGATATTGTCATTTCGCATTGGCAACCATTTAGTTGTAGGCAACAATTAGTATTTTGACTTATGGAGTAAAGTAAAAGAACATTTAAGATATGCAATACAAAATTAAATGATTGCTTCTGGAACATAGGTATATTCTTAACAGCAAAACTTAAAAAGAGTCATCCTAAATTTCAATTTAGCCGACTGACATGTGCAATTGAAGAAGCCAGTTGGTGTACTTTATGCAATAATAATTGATAATTGTACTGATTAGCAAAAAAATGCATACAGGGAACAGCAATAATACATATTCCATCTTCTAATCACTCTGTATTGACTGTATTCTAGATGTATTCTCTCTAATCATCAAAACATTTCTGAGATGTTAATTGTGCTGTCCAGAGATAGGCATTGCTGGGAATTACTGGTACAATCAACAGCACAGGGACCTCTTCTTTGGAGACCATTGTTGGTGTCCCTCGCTGGAGCTTTATGTGAAAGCGGAGGCTATGAATGCAGTCCTTAGACTGAAACCATATCTTATATTATGAGAGATAGCAGTCCATTCCTCTCAAATTATGAAAATAATTTAATTTGTTTGCTTTCGGAGTTATAACTGTTTGCACTTAATGGAATGCGATTAAGAGTTTATCGATTAGCATAACGGTGTTCCAGGCTGAAGTTGCCGCAGTTTATCATTGTGCAAAAGAAGTAGAAAAATATAACAGGCAGTTAACACTTGAAGTAATCTGTAGGTGTTGATTCTAAGTTGGTTTTGGACGGCTTAAATAATGAGATGGGCAGCCAAATGAAATTAACATTGGCCTGGGTTTCCGCCATACAGCCATTCGCAAATTATAAAGTTCCAGAATGGTGGCAAAAATCGCCAGGACAAAGGCAAAATAGTTCTTAGTGGAACAAAAGGCTGAATTTATTAAACACCCAGCGAGGAAAGCTAGTAAGTCTGTCAAAATGATAATAGGTCAACTGACCGATTATTGTGGTCTAAATAGACATATGCATGACATAAGCAACACATAGGACGCTATTTGAAGATTCCGCCAAGAGGAGGAAAAACCGTCAATTCTCTCATAAACCCCAGAGCAAATAGTTACATAAAGGAGCTGTTCTCCTCAAATATGATAGGCCTAATTAAAAGGCCAAGATAAAAACCCCCTTCTAGGACAAGAGGGGTCACAATAGAAAATGGAATGGTTGCGGTGAAACAGGTCCTATGATCACCCCAACCCTAATTGAATCGATATGTTGGACTTGTGATGGACCAGTGGTATACATCTACTGGGTAAAGACAGAAAGGTTGTCAAAATGATAGTAAGCTTGCTGACTAGTTATTGTACACTAAATAAGCATGTGTACAAGATAGGCATGGTGGGTATGGTGCTAATTGCCAATTCTACCGAGAGAAAGAAGCACCAGTACATTGCGTGTGCCAATGCCTGGCGAGGACAAGGCTTCTAGTAATGGGCATGGAGAATCTCACAGCTAACAGCTACAAAATGGAGCCGTTCTCAAGGATGATGGGCCTAATTAAAAGGGCAAAATTAAAGACCGTTTTCTAGAGCTACCCCAACCCTAATCTAAACTAAAGAGGAAGTGGTATTATGATTTTTTTCACAAAATATAGTGATTACACATTCGAGCAACACATATAAAAATTACTGTTCGATGCAGACTGTAAAACATGTTTAAAAAATAATATATTTGTGTAATAATGCATATACTATAAAGTGATTAAAATGTTCGCAGTTATTAAACGTCTCATTATCAAAAATAACAAGTAATTACGGAAAGAATGACCCATATATTAAAAAAAAAAGTTTTATACGAGTTTATACGAGGTTGACTTGCATAAAGCATTTTTTTCTTTTTTGTTAAACCTCGATGTCGATCGCATTAAATTATCAGAAATAGAATTTATGACTTTTATATTCTATATAACATTCTTGTGTTTTTTATTATTAATTTTGTATAGTTTCAAAAGAGCATATACACTGCAAAATTATTAAACTATATTACGGACATAATAATAATGCTTCTTTATGCTATGCTCATCGATAGTCCGCTAATCATATAGCAGACACACATGTTCTTGTTTTTATGTGTGTAAAGAGAACACCAAGATAATTTATCATTATAACTTAGCGCATATGTTTTCTCTCCCTATTGGTACTCGGCGAATAATAATTTTTCGAATAACGCTTCCGTAGCCATTAACACGAAGATGACTTACTGCGTCATTACATTCTATTTCTAGTGATTATGCCTGCCGTTAGGAAATATGATATTGATGTTGTTTTCCGTAAAATATTTTATATTTTATGTTTTACTCACAATCAGTAAAAAATATTACCATATAGAATAAAAAAACACGACTGTGATGTTTCAAACCAATGAAAAAATACAGCGCTTATATAAATGAACTTTAAATGTTACAATAATATATAGGCTATTTCAAATTATCTCGGCACTATTGCTAACTTTATTATTATTGGAGATATGAATTTGGTTAAATTAGCAAAGAAGCGTAATTTTAGAGCTGACTACGATGACCAACATTAAAAATAAAAACTGGAAAAAAGAGAAATTAATTTTCGACAAAATTTTTTATACAATACAAGCTTTAATTCCGTGCTATTTTTTTTTAAATATTGAGGGCCTGTTTCATAATAAATGTTACTTTAAACGCTTTAAACAAGGTCTTTAATTTAAACTGATTTTAAAGCTTTAAAGTGACATTATAAAACTCACCCTGAATATGTTCCGACCCCTAATATCTTGTTGAAATTTTTACCTTTATTTTGCAATTTTGACAGTTTAATTAGATCTTCAATTTCTGTGGATTTAAAATGTGTTTTGATTTCTCGAAATGGCATCGAAAGCTTTAATTCCGTGCTAATTTTTTAATTAATTAGCTCCCACATTCAACATCGTATTGAGATTTTGACATTTATTTTGCAATTTTGACAGTTCCATCAGATTTTCAATTTCTAATGGATTTAAGAAGGTTTTGATTGGTTGAAATGTGAATGAAAGCTTTAATTCTGTCAAAAAAAAAATATTTAATGCATCCTAAACCCCAAAATCTTTTCGTTATTTCTTACATTTATTTTGCAATTTTGACAGTTCCATCAGATCTTTAATTTCTGAAGGATTTAAAAAGGTTTTGTTTAGTTGAAATGTCAATAATTCTGTGGAAATTTTTGATTTAGTATAGTCTAACCCGCAACAATCTTATCGAGATTTCACATTTCATTTCATCAGATTTTCAATTTCTGATGAATTTAAGAAAATTTTACTTGGCCGAAATGTCAATAAAACCTTCATTCTATGAAATTTTTTGATTTAATATACTCTAAACTCCAACATTTTATCGAGATTTTCAATTTTATTTTGCAATTTTGACAGTTCCTTCAGATACAATTTCTGATGGATTTAAAAAAGTCTTGATTACTCGAAATATCATCAAAAGATTCAATTCTGTCCAAATTTTTTATTTAATGAAACATTACATTACGTTACACTAGAAAACGTTTCAGCAATATATAGGGGAGTCAAGAAAGGCTATCATTACGGATTATAAGAAAAACTAAAGCAACAAACAACATTTTTTTAAAAATCTGACACTGATAACAAGTACAGTATTGCCGCTTCTTAGGAAGTAGCGCTGGAAATTGTCAAAGCGAAGGAACCTTTTAGTGATGGAGTACTTTTAAAGTGTGCAGTCAAACTGGCAAAACAATTTAATGAAACAAAAATTGCCGAAATCAAACAATTACAAGACGAGTGGACCATATTAATCAATATTTATCAAAAAAAACTGCATGACACGGTTGAAAAATGTAAATATTTTTCGCTGTACCTGAATGAAAGCACTGATCTGACCGACATTAGCCAGCTTGTAATTTTTATCCAAAGTATTCAAAACGACCCCAGTGTAACAAAGAAGATGCTTGATCTTATTCTTCTCCATGGTACAACCAAGGGTACGGATATTTTTAAACTGTAAATAAGGTGGTGTCAGACTACGAGGATTCGATAAATATTCCTGTATTGTCACTGATGGAGCCAGAGATATGATAGGAACAGAAATTGGATTTGGAAGACTCTTGAAACAAAATAATATCAACTGTCCTGTGTACACTGTATTGTTCATCAAGAAGCCCTATGTGGAAAATCCTTACGTCAAATGAACGTCATGAAATTGGTTGTTAAAATAACCAATATTTTTAGAGGGAGCAATCGTGCTTTGACTCGCAGAAAGTTTCGTTATTTTTTAGCCGAAGTATATGCTACATATAGGGACTTGAACTTCATACCAGTATTGGTTGATTAAGCAACAATGGTTTTGCAACGATTCTTCGCTCTACGCAAGGAGATTCCTATTTCCCTGAAAGATGAAGTCAAGTCCAATACTACAGAACTTGAAAATGAAATGGTAGATGCACAATTTTTAGCAGACCTTGAATTTTTAACAGACTTGACACCTCACCTTAACGAATTGAATTTGAAGCTACAAAGAAAACAGCAGAATATTACCAACTTATTTGGACACATAAATGGATTTAAGCATAAAATTAAGCTCTTTAAGTCTTCATTAGAAAAAAATGATTTTTTATTTTTACCATGTGGTAAAGAGCATTTTGAAGAAATGAAGGGTATTGAGGAAGTTTCAAATTTACCTCACATAAATACATTGACACAATTGCAGAAGAATTCCGAAATCGATTTAGCGACTTTAGAGAAATCGAAAGAGAGATTTCAGTTTTTACTCAACCCCTTACAATTTCAGTTGAGAACGTGAGTAGAGCATACCTTCAACTGGAATTGTGTAATTCGCAATCAGATCCTTTTTACCAAGGAAGAACTGAAGCTGAAATTGGACTTTTTCAAGTTGCTGTCAGAAGAACGATACCCCAGCTTGCGAAACTTAGGGCTTACATTGGGCTCAATGCTGGGAAGCACGTATCTTTGCGAAAGCAGCTTTACCAACATGAAATTTATAAAGTCAAAATATAGATGTTCCCTCTCTGATAAGTCACTTACACAATTGTTTCGTTTATCAACAACAAATTTAAAGTTAATATTGATACATTATTGATCTGTAATGTCCCAGGGAATTGGTGTAGGTGTATTGATATTGAAATAATAACAGGTTAAATTCGTATTCCAAACTCCTTTTTATTTAATATCTTTATTGCAGCATGTTTCGGCTACATATCATCTTCAGGCAATAAAACGTCAAATTTGTTTTATGTATAAGATTGATGTGTCAATATTTTTTGTGCATTAAGAGAAATTCTTACGAAATAAAAACTTTGAATCTGATTAACACTACATTAAAAAAGACAAAAACGTTAATAAAATAAGAAAAGACAAACACATTAAAACGCGTAATTTAAAAACTTTCAAACTATCCACAAATTTAAAAACATATGGAAAACAACAAAACCAAAATGGCCTGAATGCTAGCCAAGGACGCACTAGTGCAACTTGTGATAGTTTGAAAGTTTTTAAATTACGCGTTTTAATGTGTTTGTCTTTTCTTATTTTATTAACGTTTTTGTCTTTTTTAATGTAGTGTTAATCAGATTCAAAGTTTTTATTTCGTAAGAATTTCTCTTAATGCACAAAAAATATTGACACATCAATCTTATACATAAAACAAATTTGACGTTTTATTGCCTGAAGATGATATGTAGCCGAAACATGCTGCAATAAAGATATTAAATAAAAAGGAGTTTGGAATACGAATTTAACCTGTTATTATTTCAATATCAATTGATACATTAGTTAATCAAATTTCTCACTGATTTTTTTGTAATTTGATATTTTTTGAATGAAGCAATAAATTAAAAATTAAATAATTAAAATTATAATACAAAGGGTTTTTCTTTGTATACCATACCTATTAAAACTCACAGATAAAATTACATATGAAGTATTTTATAATGTGGCCCTCCAAACCGTGTTTCTTTTAAGCGACCCTTGGGGCACTTGCAGTTGAACAGTCCTGAACTAAAGTAATGAATAGGAATTTATATTACCTGAAGGTTAGACTACACTATTTTTTGAAGTTTGGTCTTATTTAGGAAGAAATAGGACAGTTACGTTATTATTAAATGATGTTGCCGTCAAGAAAACATATAGGAAATGTAATACGCTATATTTTTATCAAATGAGCTCTCCATCAAACATCATGCATGAATCTGAATATGTGTTGATGTATTTATCGTGCATAATAAAATATTTTGTACAGATGTTGTATGTTATGGTTGTTAAATACGATAAAAAAAGTATTCTAATCGACTTACCAGTTCACCACACACAGCACCAAAGGCCGATAGAATTCCTAATCGTATTTGTGCGAGTGTATACAATCCCATAGGCCTCGATAGCCGTCTAAATAAACTAAGGCGGAGTAAACGAGCGTCTAGGAAATTTAAATAAGAATGAATGCGAAGTGCCGGGCGACCCACGACCCCACATATCGTTTTCGATTATCACGTTGACCACGTTCAATGGAATGAAATGAACTCCGGTGAAGAGGCAGCAGTACCAGTAGATGCGATAATTCTCACATATACCGGCGCAAGTCATAATTTCTTTATTCGCTTAACTATTATTCATCCGGCCTATCTCGATTCAAGAAGACCACGCACCGCGTTCCTCCGGAATAATAATGCGGGACATCGGTGTGCGCTGGTCTAGGCGACCGCCGGACAATTACATACCTGTCACGTTCGTCTATTGAGTGCGTTTGGCTTTTGAGAGGCGTAATAATCGTAAAATTGGTGGATATCCGGTTTTCCAAGTGCCAGCACTGTATAATTCGTGAATTTATACCGAAATTATAGGTTTCAAGCACGTAGATCGATTTGAGAAAATTTATTATAACGTTTTCTATCTTAGTAGATTGTCGAATTACAACGTTCGGCCGTGACCTAATACAGGATGTTGGACTGCGAGAGAATTCCTGTATAACCTTTAAAAAGTAACAGATAGAAAAGAAAAGTTTTCTTAAGCCTTGTTCTGACTAGCAAACAATTTGCGCAAACAGTTGCAGCTCTGTTCACACTTGTGCAAAAAATAAATGCAAGTCGTTGCTGCAAGTGGATCGCACGACTTATGCAAAATTATGTGGCCCAACTTGCTGCAAAATATTGCGTAGCTATTCACATTGGCACATGTTTCTTGCATCAGTTTGATTTGAAACTATTAACAGTTAAGTTGAGATGTCGTCCGTGAAAGGAATCGCTGCTACGGCAGTAATACTTTTGTTAAAAATGAAAAGGAATAAAACAAGGATAACTGGTGGATACTTCAAAGAAACGAATTGGGTTTCCATAATAAACTTCTACAAGAACTGAGAAATGAAGATGGCCGCAGTTTTGTAAATTTCATAAGAATCATAAAAGAAGATGTCCGCGATGAGTTCAGAGCTTATTTTCTATCTACTGAAGGAGAAGTTTACTGACAATACTAACACATTTAATTTACTTATTTACTACTGGTTTTCAACCACCAACTTACCAGATTGTTTATAGTGGGCGAGCATTCTATGTTTGTAGAAATAAATTTTAATGATTCAAAAAATTCGCATTTACTTTCACAATTATCACTAGTTCCCTGTCCACATTTTTTCTTTTTAATACGTCGCACTTCCTATAGGAATTATGTGCCTAGATTATGGATTTTTTTTGATTTCATTTTCACAAATGTTTAGCTCTTTTGGTATCGTTTCAATAATGCTTTGTTTCCTATTGCGATTTTTGTAATCCACATTTGATACCTCCAATAATTCGGGATTAGATTGCTATTAATTTTTGGGTCAACTGTTTTGTCCACGCAAATTTGGCTATCTCATGCAAATACTCTCTTGCGACTGACACGTGCAACCGACCGTCGCAAGCATGCAAAAAGTACGAGCAATCAAAAGTTATCTGTTCACACCTACGCAAGATAAATTGCTGCAATAATTTGCACAAACATCATCTTTTTGCTGTAATATGTTTTTTGAGCAGTTCACACATGCAAAAATGGTTTGCTGCAATCAATTTGCAGCAAAATGTTTGCTAGTCAGAAAATAGCTTTAAATACAATACCCTCATTATTATGCCCTCATTATTTTTTTTTTTAATAATCAGTAAATTTTCGACAAATAAGATATAATACATCTTCACGCCTAAACTCATTCATTTCAGAGACATATTTGATTTTCTAAAAATTATGTCATGCAATTAATTCTTTGATATCATACGCACTCAGGTGTAGTGTTCTTGCACGTGTATTTTAATTACCACTTAAACAGTAGCGGCTCGTAATAATTGTACGTGGGAGGCTCTTAATTTTTAACTTAACTAAACAGGTATAAATAACGCAAATTAGAATAAAAAATAAATACCCAAACAAACACAAGATTCACTTACTTTGCTTGATATTTAAATCCAAGAGAAACAATGTATTTTGTCAGTTTCAACACTGAATGTACGCGAGATTAACGAAATAAAAAAAAACTTGAAAATAATACAACGCACACAAACGGAATTGAGAACGAAACTGTCAATGCAAAAAATCAAATAAAATTTATTTTTTGCTCAACTCGAACTACGGTCAAAAGTAGCACAATAAACAGTTTAATTAAATATTAATATATTAAATATATTAAATATAATCTGGTATAACATAAATTATTCGCAAAGGGCGAAGCAATCAGTATGTTTTTGTGTTGAAAGTAACAGGTGACACCACAACTATTCCGATTCCTAACATATTAAGTTTTCCCAATATTCTCATGCAGTAAAATAAAGGGTTCATATATTATCGCTATTATAGTTTTATTACCACTAAAAAAAATTAAAAAGCAGTAGATTGCAAACTTTAAAAAACCAGTTTATAGCTCACTCCCCATGTTTTTTTCTCGTAAGGTCTTCAAAAATGCCTTGCAATTCCTTGCCTATGATGCTTCATAAGGAGATTTTTAATATCTGGGCTCGCAATCGAATAGCCCAACTTTGTGATTCTTTTAGCGGTAAAGCACTACTTCAACAGATAAGACATCCAATAGCTCTGTAATTCATTCTCAAGGAAGTGTAAGGCATGTGTTCCTGTGAGACAACCAATAAAAAAACGTGCGAACCTAAAACTGTGTTGCTAATAACACCTCCGCATACATTAATCGACCACAGGTGCTAACGGATTTCGCTTCTAATAACACGCGGATTAATTGTGTAATGATAATGTTTTCGGAAAAAACCGCATGTGTCATTTATCAGAAACAAAAAAAAAGTTTTTCTTGGTTGAGATTAAACTCAAAGTGTCCATTGGCAAATAACTACATCTCTTGTTGTTTAGGAAAATCGAAAATTCCTCAACTAATAATAATAATAATAATAATAAATAATAATAATAATAGTGTATTGTCCAACAGATTTATACAAACCAATTATAGGACATAGAACAATTCAATAGAACTAAGAACTAAATCTTAATACGAAAAAACAGAAATGTATTGAACAAGTGTATGTTAAAAAAAGAATGAAAAAAAGAGATATGATATTGTCTAATATGCAATTATAATAATTCTTAGCTGATTAGTAATTTTGGCCTGAGGATGTCTGTATAATCGGACGAAACCGGTCGCCTTTATTAAAGACTCGTGTGAGAAAGTGGGTCTGTTTTTCGTCGAATCTCTAACGATTCAAAGTTAAATGTATCCAGCAATACACTGTGTTCGAATCTGTGAGGTGGATATGTACCATTCTGCCTATAATACAGGCATCTTAAAAGGTATGATACTTAACTTGATATCTTATGGAAGGTAGCTTCATGGTAAATGAAGTGTTATTGAAGAAGCTCGATTCTCTCCGTTATTTTTTCAGTGTTCATTGGGAAATGATCAACTTTCGATCAAAACCATGTTGGTTCAGTTATTACTAGATGCTGCAGATTTCAATAAACTTCTTATTGGGTCCACGATCATCCACTGCGTACTACTAAAAATTCATTTTCTTCATTCGCTACAGTTTCCTTCTGGCAAAACAAAAATTAAAGCAATCAGTAAATATATATAGAGCGCTCTATTTTTAAAAATAAGATATCCCTGATTGAGGTTGTATGAGTTTTCACTTTAGTAAACACTCAGCAATATATTAAAGTTGAAGTATAAACACATCTCAAGGTGTAAGTAGATCTGTACCAAGATATTTCAAAATTTGATTCATTTATTCTAAGTGGTAATTAAATTATAAGCGCCTTTCTTGAACAATATGACACAGCATCAAAAATATCTTGGAAATTAACGAGTTTAGGTCTAAGATATGTTATATTTGTTCCAAATTTACTGATATTAAAAAAATATATATAAGAGTGTGGGTTTAGTACTTAAGAAAATTAAATTGGAGAGTGTACGGAGGTTACGAGACACCCTGTACAAATGCCGATAATTTTATCTTATAGAAAAATTTTTGCATCATTAAACACTTTTTACCCACCTGTTCTTTACTGTTTACGAGTTATAGTGAAACACCCTGTATGTATATACAAATATGCAATGGTTAATACACCTGTAAGATCAATTCTATCTAGTTGAATTCCATTCTTTGAAAAAATGTAGGATGTAAGGAGACCTTAGATTACGTATATCTTCTTCTTTGATTTCATATGCACTCAGGTGTAGTGTTCTTGAGTTGCACAACACTGCACAGTTTGAGAGAATGTGGATAACTGTTCCACAGAATCTACGTGGGAGGAGGAACCATCCTCTGCTACTCCAACTCTATTTAGATATCCACTCAGTTTACAGTGGCCTGACAGAATTCCTGTTGACATACATACGTATCTTATTTGTACTTGGGTTTGTAATATTCTCTATTCTTACTGAATTGTTTCTAAATGAAATTATAAACATACTCTTATGTACATTGCACTCCAGATGTAATGTCTTCTCCTTGCAACGACCAGATAACGATACTATACCTCTTCTAGTAAGTTTGCCCCACGTCGGGCGCCAAAAATGATATATTATTACTATTAATTAATTACAAAAATATGTTGCTCAGACTTTAATATTTTATTCCACAGTGTTTTAACATGACCGATTACATGGATTACATTGAGAAACAAACACATTTAGCTGTCTCCGTTGGATCCGAGTTCACTTACTAGATACAAACTAATATATACTAGATGAATTGTTTCTTAAGTCCTGTAACGCTACAGCAATATATATGTACTAATACTCACCATCAAACTAATTATGCTTCAATTCGAAGGTTATAGTCTTCATTTGATTGATATCCGTAAACCTGGAAAAATAATTCATTTACTATTAGAGTAATATTAAAAAAAACATTATAATGCCTTAACCAACACTTCAGTGTTTTACCACCCGATTCATTGTGATAGTATTTCATATTCTACGGCAATTTATACATAGAAACAAATACATATGTATTATGTATAATCGATTAAATAAAATTCAGTTATAACTAAAAATATATATAATTTTATATATCAAAAAATACATTATCAAATGTATTCTTTGGGTTGATTCCAACTTCGCAAAACTTACCGTTTGAATCTGGCGCAATAAACCAAAACAAATAACATTTTTATTCTTCTTTTAAAACAATAGAATTAATCGAAATGGATTCTTTTCAACATTCTTTTACCCGGACTAGTAATACTTAGATACTTATGCAAGTTAAAATCCTTTCTATTACAGCTGTTAATTATAATTACGTTTCCAATCCGATAAAACTTTTTCTCGGTCTTTTTTTTTCGAGCTCTTCATTAACTGATTTTTTTTCTTTCCGTTAGCTATTGTGACAAACTTTGCGCTTTATCTATGTGTACTAAGAGGCTATGTATAACTACGATTTTAAATATGGATTTTTATTAGGTATTTAATTTCTTTGGAATATGGATTATAAAAAAACGCAAACAAACCATTTTTTGAGTTTTCCCAGTTAGTTACATGACGTTGCAGTATTTTACGTTTGTACCTTTTTGAAAAACTTATTTTGATACATTTTCATATAATAATAATTAATAATTGTAATTCAATTATTTTTCTTTAAAATTTGCAACATTGTTGCTACATCAGGAAAACATAGATTTTTTTAACTGTAAAAAACTGTCAGAAGTTTTAGAATCTGATTCCACTTGGATGGATAGTATTTTCCAAAATACCGGGCTCAGTGGGATTTTCTTTCGTAACTTTGTCGAAAGCATTTATTGTAATTCTGGTAAGGTGATTTTTGACAACTAGAACAACACTTTCTAAAACTTTAAATAATAAATAAATAAATAATAAATAAATAATAATAATATATTTGCCCAACAGATTGCTCCAAATAAAGGACAAAAAAAATACAATTCATATAGTGGTACAATAAAAACACAAAAAATGTAAACATAAAGAGTACTTGAGCTCAGCTTAAACATTAACATAAAAGAAACATATATATGCACAAAAGAAAGATTAACAAATTATGACAACTGCTTATTTGCTATTGACAATATTTCCTGCAGAGGTGTAAAATGTATGTCACAGAGCGATGATATTAAATTAAAGATACGTGACATTGATACTATAGGCGAATTCAGGGAAGAGTTTAGACGTGCATATGGTGCGTAGAACGTGCTTGTGTATCTTGGGGAGCCGCGAGGAACAAAGAATTGTAGGCGTGATAAAAGGTAAGGAGCATCAATATTGTTATTTACTAGATTATAGATGAACTTAATTGAATGTAATTGTCGTCTAACTTCCAACGACTCAACATCGAATTGCTGAAGTAGAAGCCGGTAGTCATAACCAATCTCAGGGTAAGAGCCTTCCTGTTTAAAGTATAAATATTTTAGAAGCTTTCTTTGAACTTTTTCCAGTGCTTCTTTATGCGAAGAGTAGAATGGATTCCAGATCAAAGACCCATATTCCAACTTAGATCTCACAAATGAGTAGTAAAGTAGTTTAATTGTATCAGGATGAAACGAAGAAGAGCTTCTAATTAAAAATCCTAACATCTTCATAGCTGACAGCACAATCTTCTCTCGATGCGCAGAAAAGGTAAGGGAGGTATCAAGGTAAATCCCCAAATCCCTCACAACGTTCTCACGGATAAGAGAAACTCCATTAATGGCATAATCAAATAAAACGAGATTTTGTTTTCTTGTGTAGCTTATAGTTCTGCACTTATCGACATTTAGTTGTAGACCATTAGCGCTACACCATTCAGTCAGCCGATCGATTTGGCCTTGTAGATAATAACAATCATTGATGGAAGTTACTGTCGTAAAAATTTTGAGGTCATCCGCGAACATACATTTATCAATATTAATGCAATCCATCAAATCATTAATAAACACAATAAACATGAGCGGTCCGAGATTGGAACCTTGTGGTACCCCTGAGCTAGCGTGAAACGTTTGAGATTTGTAGCCGTTGTAAGTTACATATTGAACTCTGTCAGACAGGTAAGTTTCAAACAGTGCTACTAGGGAATCGCTAAAGCCAAATGCCTTCATTTTTTGCAGCAACACTTTGTGTTGAATCCGATCAAAAGCTTTCGATATGTCCGTGTAAATAGTATCCACTTGTCCACAGGAGTCGAACTGATCAAGTGTATACTGGGTAAAATGTGCTAAATTGGTTACTGTGGATCGTTTTTCCATGAATCCGTGTTGGTCTGGAGATATAAAGTTTTTCATTAATGGATATATTCTAGAATAGAGAACAGATTCAAAAGTTTTAGCAAAATTGTTAAGAATCGATATTGGCCTGTAATTCCGTACATTTTCCGAAGATCCTCCCTTCGCAACTGGACACACTTTGGAGCATTTCCATAAGTCAGGGAATGTCGATGATGACAGCGCCAAATTAAAGATCTTTGTAAGAGGATATACCAGAACTATCCAACAGTCACGGACTAGAAAGCTCGGGATGCCATCTGGTCCAGCTGTCATCTTGTCTTTAAGCTTTTTGATGGCAGTGGTGGTCTCTGTCTCGGTAATGATAGGTATGTGTATGCATGGTGTATTAGTATGCACAAATACAGATTTATTATCAATTGTATCCCTAGTGTAAACACTGCTAAAGTAATGTGCAAATGCATCTACAACATCCTGTGGGGTATCGTACGAGGATTCGTCATAGATCACTGTCGATGGAATTCGAGACTTCCCCATTCTACCATGAAAAAATGTCCAAAATTTCCGAGGATCTTCAATGATTGAAGCTTCTGAACGTGACACATAATCTTGATAAGCAATCTTTAATTGTTCTTTCACCACTGCTCTTAATCGTTTATATTGATCCAATATAAATACGCTTCGTGTTTGTTTAAATCGTCTGTGGTAATACGCTTTAAGTTTAATGTTATAAATAATTTGCGAAGAGTACCATGAGGGATATTTCCTATTAGTTGTGTTGTATAGTGGAACATGCTTATCCAATATGGAATATAGTTTGCGATAAAACAGATTGCAGGCAGTATTTACATCAGAGATGCTGTTCAAGAAGGTCCAATCCGTCACCGCTAACGATTGATATAATTGGCGAAAATCGGCTTTCTTGAAGTTGTAACACTTATTTTGCTGGTTATTGTTAAAATTCTTAATTTTTTGAACAGAATATGGTATAAATATTTGTAGTGGTGGATGGTGTTCATCTTCAGGTAATATAGGAAATGGATCTCTGAGTACCTCCGCACCAAATGTAGACAAGACTAAATCTAGCAATCGATTGTTGCTATTTGTAATAGTATTATATTGGGTTAAGTTATTAAGTGCAAGAAAATGCGTCATGGTTTGTGTATAAGTATCATTTATCTGAGCATTATTGAAGTGAGTGACATTAAAGTCGCCAAGGATCACAAGATTAGGAAAATGTGTAATGCACTGTTCTAAAGCATCCAAAAAACTTTCAAAATAATGAGTAGTTACATAAGGAGGAACGTATAGAACAAAAATGTGAAAAGTAAAATAATTGTTGTATATAACACTTTACACCTACTACATCTATGATTGGAAAAGAGTTTAATAATATAGATAAATTTATAGAATAAGTTGATAATGAATTTTTAATACCAAGTAAAACGCCTCCACCAGTTCTTTTATCAGTTTCAACAAGTCTTCTATCGCACCTGTATACGGTATAGCTTGATGGAAAAAATTCCGCTGAGTAAAATCCATCGTCCAGCCATGTCTCCGCAATCCCGATGATGTCATAATCGCCTGCAGAGCATGCAGTATAGAATTCGTGAGATTTTGAACGCATACTTCTTATATTTTGATAATAGCAATTAAAGCTCGACAATGTGTTGGGCGAAGTTAGTTTAACTTAACTATCCTAGGGATGCCTCGTACATGTCTAATTCCTATGTCGCTCTCACCCCCACTCAACCTCTCCCGCAACTCCAGCTGCAGTGCTCTGTAGTATTCAGTCTGTTTGGGAGTTTTATCAGAAAATATTTTAATATGGCTATATGATGAGTTATCCTTCAACTTCTTAGATTTATTAAGTATTTTATGAGCCAAGGGAGGATTAGACAACGTAATTTTAATCAGTCTGGGTTTTGGGCGATTTGGATCGTATTTTCCAAGTCTAGATAATGTAATACTATCGGTTGAGATTTCTGGACATAGGTATTGTATAATTTCGCCTACTGACTGCTTTTCATGAATATAACGATCATTTTTTGCAGGTATAGAGGGCTCACTAACACCCAGCACAATAATGTTCGCTTTTCTCACCCGACGCTCTTCTACTTCCTGAACGATTTCCTCAAAATCGAATGTATTTGGCTTGATAGAAGTAGTATTCGCAATCTGGGACTTCAAACTACTGATTTCCTTAGTCAGGTCGGCAATCATAGACTTCAGTTCAGCGATAACGTCCCCAGAAGTTTCCCTGCAGCTGCCACACACCCAAGCCACCCCATTAGCGTTCTTAGAGACAATATTCCTGAGATCAGTGGTGGTGAGACCCGCACAAGTATGATTGAATGATTGTTTACACGTAAAACATGTTACTAATTTATGTTTTTCTGTTTCAACTTTGCAGCAAGTACAAGTTGGCATCTTATTTAATTTTAAATTTAATAGAGGGAAAGGATCACACTCTTCACGTCGAGGTGCCTTTCACGACGACTTATTAGCACAGACAGGGGTAATAGGCAACGGATATGTGCACCAGCAGAAACAATAGGAAAAGAAAGGATTAAAGTATTTAAGATGTCTCACGTTTCGCAATGATCAAGTTATGCAGTTGAAAAGTGAAATAAAATAATAAATTTGGATCGAACTGTATACTTTGTTATAGTTTCTTCCGCCACAAAAATGCTACCTTGCAAAGAAGTGGCTCTATTTACATCACAAGAACATTGAAGTAAAAAGAAACAAGCGAAACCAAGAACGCAATAATGAAAAGTTAAATGCGAATAGTAGCCAAATCAAAAAACTATTTGAAATACAGTTTAAATTATGCGAAAGTATGTACTTACGCTAACGTATTGGTATAAGTTTCGCAAAATAAAGATCAATTTAAACACCTCAAAAAACACAGTAAAGCAAGAGCACAAGTAAACGTGTAGATGTGTACGAATATACGTTTAAGTAGTTTTCAGAAACGATAAAAAAATTAAAGCACATTTAACGTAGTCCTTGCTTGATTGGTGTTCCACAGCGTTCTGTTCTAAGTTGTTTTGCAAAGCGACGCTATCTCTCTGGCGTTTGGATCCACACCTTACTTTTGATTTTGTTGTTTAAGTAATCAGGTACCGCATTCCAGGTGACGCATTCGGGCAAGTGTAAAACAATTTAGCGTTGTCTTGCACAGTGGTTTTGAAAATTCCAATGTCAAGTTTTTTGAAATTTTATTTGCAAAGACAATTGGTTTTGAAACTTTTGTGAATGTTTTCTAAATGAATTGATGGATTTTCAATACATCAAAGTTTAAATTATTTTTTCCTTATTAAAATTTAGTTATTTGTTTGTCTTTTTGTCCGAAATTCGAATGATAAAAAAATCTTATTTGCAATGTCAACGTTTACATTTATTGATAAAATAATAATAATATTTGATGTTTTTAAAATGATGAAACATAAAATTAATAACCCGATAATGTGATCAAATATGCTATCGTGATTTTTTTAAAAAAATATTTTATTTAATAAATTTATAAGGTCATGCACATTAGTAATCACTAATGACAATGTAGGTATCGATAACATACACAATTTATTGCTTAATAACATGTTACAATATTAGAAAACATAAGGTCTTCTACTCAGGTGAGTACACTTGTTTCCAACATTTAAATCAACAATCAAATGCTACTCACAATCAGTATATTTTAAATTATTAAATTCGAATTTAATATATACTGGATTTACAAACAGGTATGCACACAAAATAATAATTACATTTATTGGAAACGTGATTTAGCATATGCAACATAACAATATATACATGAAACGAAAAAAGAATAAAAACGCGCATGACTACATAAACTACTTTCCTAGAAGAATAGAAAAACGGAAAAATAATTTTGAAGTTGTGTGTCTTCACAAAATATTTAATATCTGACGAGAATTTTAAGAAGTTTTGCAATGTTTAATATAATGTAAATTCGATTTGGCCCAATTAAAATTAAAGTGGAAAATGCGCTCGTTGTTTACACCACAGAAAGTAAAATGACAAAACAATTGCTCAGTGACTTTTTTGGATTTTTTTTATTTCCGCTGTTTTCCTCCCCTGGCCCAATTGGATAGCAATTTACCCATCGCCTTCCACATCGCCACCGTTTCTCCCCCAGCCTCGGCTTCCGTTTATAACGTTATTTCTGGGAAAATCGTTCGATGGTAATTCAACAAACGCGCGGAAAAAGTAAATAAATAAGACAAATAATCTTAATTGGTTTCTTCGTGTTTCTGCGGTCCGCTATCTCGACTCGCAGAAGATCGATTCGGGACAGACAGTAAAGCGGCGAACAACAAAAAGGGAGACGAGGAAAAAAAATAATAAAATTATAAACCGGCCCTTAAACTGTCAGATCACATCCTTCTGGTATCGAATAAAGTTGGAGTAGAAATACCGCAGGACGGAGTGAAATTGCAGACGGTAAAAGCAACATCTGTAAATGACAGAGCCCCGTCCTTTTTTGGCACCACATTTGAACTGGTCAGAGAGCTGTGGTAGTACAGCACGACAGAAAGTGTCGACCGAGATAAATATTTAATATATCTGAGCGGCATCGGATAGCAGTGGAAATGAATTCGGTAGCTGCTGGGATTAATATCCAGGTAAGCAACAATATTTCTTTTGCGAAAAAAAAAAATGTAGATGACCTGTAATATTTAGGCAGAAGGAAAGTTATGAAAAAATATATTTCGTTTATGTGTTATTATATGCAGTATACGCTCCGGATTGAGTTTACAAGAGGCAAACAATATTATTAATTTTAAAACGAAAAAACGACAAGTTATTCTTTATGAAAAATTTTGCTTCTCAAAGAACTGAGCTTATGATCAAAAGAAATGAGATGAGATATGTACAGAGCGTCAGTAACTTATGAAAATGAAAATATGCCTCAAGAAAGGAGCTTTTGTTTTTTACTTTAAAATCTAAACGCCTATAAAAAGAGTTGTTTGTGATGCAAAATTAAATTCAAATACAATGAATTTTGATTTCCTTGCTTTTCATGTTAATCCATTTACACATTTGCATTTTTAATTAATAGGTAATTTTTTAGTACCTATATGTTTCTCAAAATTAAGAAAGTGCAGTGGTTTAATTAAACCACTAATCTTAGGTTTCTTTAAGTTTTATATCGTTAAAGTAATTCAGTAAAACATATTGTACCGCGCGCATATATTTTTAAATTTGAAGTTTGGGGTTTCTCGCCGTGTCAGCAGATGGCGCCACCTATTAGATCACGAGATTGCTCATAAGGGCGCTAGTGTATGATGCCTCAATCCGCAATGGAAATTTCAGGGTGTGGATGCGCTGGAATATTTGAGAAATATGTAGATTTCTCCATAGTCCAGCGCGGCAAATATAAACACACGCGCGAGCCGGTACGAGTCAGTTTGTATCGGACAGTGGCAGCGCGAAAAGCCGAAGTGACCCAAGCAAACGGTGAACATAAATTAGCTAAGTCAAATCAATAAATATAAATATTAGTAAATGGAAGAATAATTGAATGTGAATTTAAGATGGTATTCTCATTATTAACGTGAAGATATTTGCTAAATTGTCGATCTGAAACTACAAAATGAATCCATAAAACGATAACAATAATTGTAGGACGACTATAAGCCACTATATATGCGTTAATTAACTAACGCTAATTAATAATTAGGTCACATTAAAAACGTGTGTTGATATCAAACCTAATAAATATTAGTAATCACGAGAATTAGTTTATCAGTGTTTTAGTGTTAGTTTAATGTGTTTACTTTTATTTATTAGTGTTAATTTATTTTTCATAGACTTTAAGTGTTGAAATAAATACGTTTATTGGCAATCATAATAGTAATACAGCTTGCATACATTAACCTACATGAGATTGGAAAATACGTCATTACTGGATTTAATTGTTATTGACGAAAAAATATCATCAAAAGGTCACTTTGACATACACTTAAGGCTGAGTTGAATTGTCAAAACGCAGTGGTATCAACCCATATCTATAGACTGTTACATTGGGGTGTCAATTATTAAATTAAATAAGATTTTCTAAATATTTTTCTCGGCAAAAAATCTAATACGAATATCGTGTATTAGGTCATTAGAGCGCTCAAATTTTACTGAATTCTCACGCTGTAAATGACACCCACTACTCTCTAATGTAAATAGTGCTAATCAAACGCACGTAATCTAAAGTATGTCCTTCTGAAATGTTATTTTTTTTTAATTTATAAAAAAATAGAGTACAACAAATTAAAAACAAATTCATATATTAATTTCAGACCTACGTACAAATGTTATTTTAAATCTAATTCATTTACACAGTAGTTAGAATATTATTAGAATTGCAACAGAGCATGCGACTCGGTTTGTATAAAATACTTGTTTTACAAGCAGCAGAATTATTATTTTTTTATTACAAACCAGGTAACCTAGTCTATTGCTAACTTCGAAATTCTATTTGTTACTAAAATAGATTTGTTTGTATTTTAATTTAACCAAACATTTTTTTTTATTTCACTTATCAAAGAATTTTATAACCACTGCTATTTCAACAGATTCCAAAATAAATTTTTCATCTGCTGCAGCCAGTACTAATACTCAAGAGATTAACACTCATTAAAAACAATCATTATTACTTGAACTATTAAAGAAATCACTTGTTAGAACAAATCATGAAAGTTTATCGATATAGTGAAAGAATAGAGAACAGTGTGCCTTAGAATTTGTGATGCACATGACACCACCCTCAATTTCAAAAATTCAAAACATTATCTCTTGTATTTATTATGGATACTTATATGTAAAGATTTGCAGTGCCATCTAGAGAGGTTTTCATTGTACTATCGATATGATCTATCTTTTTCTATCAAACACTTTCCATTACTACAATTTCGGTTACCACGCCATGCGTGACGTGTTTGGCAACATTTCAAAACTAGTGTAACTGTTAAACAGCATAACAAATATGACAACAAAGATTTTGATATAATAATATACATATAATTAATTGCTTACTATGTGGGCTTTTGAAAAGTTAAAATAATGGAAAAAGAACTGTTAAATATCAAAAGTAAGGCAAGGGCATAACAAATGCTATTGATACTCTAGGAATTACCAGCTTGAAGACAAGCAACTTGCGCAATATAAAAAAAAACTTACCCGGCATAATAAAATACGTTTAGCTTACGTTTCGCATTTCTACGTCAGAAAAATGTAAGGATATTTTATTTGAGTAAAATTAAGCTAACTAAACCAAGTTAAAACTAAGCTGACTAAATCAATACAATTAAAAGTTTTGAAGAGAGAGAATTCGCGAACTTTGCATGTTCTACTAATAAATTATTAAAGAACCAACAACAGTCAAAGATTATGTGATAATAAAGTCAAATGCTATCTTATTCCCTTACGATTTTTAAAATTGTCTCAGTATTTGTGCTGTAGATAAACAAAGCACGCATGGATAAAATTGGTGATATTTTGTTGGTTATTTAGAAACACTAACTTATTACAGAGTTAATTAAAAGTATTGAGATGGCCATGTATTGCAGTTGAAAATTCATTTTAGGAAATTACACTCAAAATAAAATTTGTTGAATTTTTATATACATTAAAGAATACTTGCATTTTTTCTTCAATCGCTTTTAAATCAATGCCTGCCCGCCTATATTTTTTTGTAGAAACTATCAAAATTTTCTTTACGATTGGATAAAACATCTTTTCTCTTATTTTAATAATATTTACATGTGAAAATTGCCGTTTAAGTAAGCATAATAAACAAACTTTTCAATGTTTGTTGTGTACACATGTCAAATATTTAATGTAAGTATTTGCAAAACGTTCCTAATTATTCATTTAATAATACGCATTCAAATATAAATCCAATCTTTAAATCCGATCTTCGGAGAACTTTAGAACATTTTAAGAAAACAAGTAGTGTGAATTTGCCAAGGAATATGAGAGCTATAATAACGAAAAGCAATGATGAGAAAGTCAATGTTTTATTGGCTTTATATAAGCTTCTCATTTCACCAGTCAATTATCCGTTAACCTCAACATCTTATAGATATCGGCCGTGTTAATTTTATAAGTATGTAAAAAGGGTAAATCTTATTATCATCAACTTGTATACGAGTTAAAGTGAAATTAGCGTTCGTAGAGAATTATAATTTTGTGAATATCATATATTTGCAATGATAATACAAATTTTGTGAATAGTATTCTTCTATTGTCGGCAAAACTACTCTTTGTAGCGGTGAAGCAATCAAACATAACTGCAGATATTGGTCATCAATAAATCCTTTCTGGTTTTTGAAACTCTTCAGAAGGTTAATGTTTGGGTTGACATCTATGGCACCATATTTTCATTAAAGGCAATTTAACTTCGCCTCTGTATAAAAAATTAATACTTTCAAGTAATAGTACCTTCAGTACTTCACTACATTATGTTATAATATAAATGTTTCTCAACGTTTATAACGTAATGTTGTGAGTTATAAGTGCTCGTTAACATTGGGGCAACGTTTAACAATAACCAGGTCGTTTGTCACATTTTTTCTTTAAGCATCCGTAAAAACCAAAGTTTATTAAATAAGCGTCATGACACCAAAAGTATAAAGATTAAAATAGCAAGAACAGTATAAGAAATTTCCGAGATTTTGCGGTCTTCGAGTCTTCAGTCATAATTTTATTGCAAATAATTTTGTCTCTCTATGATACACCCAACATGTATTAAGTAATAGAACGGCATTGTTTAACAAAAAAATCTTTTAGGGAAAAAAGTAAATTTTCTGAAAAGTTTTTCATAATCTGAAACTTAAAATGCAACCATCAAATATCATTTTTTTTCAGCAATATACGAGGTTTGTTTAGAAATATAAATTTAGGGTATAGAGGGCTTCTATTTCAGATGGTCTTAACAAATGCTGTTAAGAAAAGTTTAGTCCATCTTCTTTGGATGGAGGCCCAAACCTTTTTATGAACTGTTTCTCTAGGATGCTGTGCCAATTTTGATTTTGCCCAGATCTTCTTATGTTCTGCTATTCTTATTTGAGTTGCCTGCTTTTTTCATCAATGTATGTATGTATTCATCCACATTCACAGGGGATGTTGTGCACATAGTTTTTGGTTCGTTGGTCTATATTGTCCAGCTTTTTATCGCAGTTCTAATGTCCGATTGGTTTTCTGTTTTTCTGATTTAGGTATTCTGATAGCCCCTTTGTGTGTGGAATTGTGGCTTCTTCTGTCTTCTTGCTTTAGACAACATATCTTATGTGTATCCATTAATTCTGAGTGATCGGTGATAGTTCGAATTTCTTTATAAGTCTTTATTGTGTCAGTTAAATTAGAGCATATATTTTTTGCTGTCTTATAAGCATATTAGCACTCCAATTTTTATGTGTTGTGGGTGGTGTAATTGGTAATGTAGATGCTACCGTGGTTAAGACAAAAAAGTCGCCATTTCCATACGATTAACCAGCCTTGTACAGTTTCTCAAAGGATAATGCAAAGTAAAACGAAAATAAAATAAAATATCTTGATTAAAAGTCTTAGAAACGAGTATAATTCAAAAACCGGTTACTACTATTCTGACCGTCATATTAGAGAGAAAAGCTTAGATATCTAAAAGTTAATCACAAACGATGCCCCATCTAAAAGCTTTTAATGCGGTCGACAAAAGCTAATATGACTCATGAAACCCGAGCGTAACTTCTTCCTTGAGTGAAATATACCGCGAATCGAAGCGATGTTTTTAAGAAAGTGCAATTTCACGATCGTACCCCCGCTCAAAATTAACGCCTCAAAAAATTCCCAAGTCATCCTGAAACCTTAGACACACGTAACACCGTGGCACAAGGAGGAAAAGGACGGCACGAAGGCTAGGAGGAAAAAGAGAAAAAAGAAGTTATCGTCGAAGTCGTTATTTATGAGAAAAAGTTTCTTTGACAGCCATGAGGGATGTCCTCGTCCCGGGTACAACAGCTGAGATGGAAAAGAGTAGGTGAAATCGAGGGAAAGCGTCGGGACGCGCTTAAACGTGAATGACACCTGAATGTTTAAATGAACCGGAGATTGCGATGTTTGACTTTTGATTGGGGTCTTTTCTTTCCACTGGCGACCGAGTTCGATTACGTGAAGGTAGAGTTAGAAAGTCTAGAAGCGATAACGGATAGCTTTTTTTCTCTTTCGCTTCGATTTCGTGACACGCGTGATTCATAACTGTAACGGTTGTATGAATAGTTTGATATCTCCCGATCTGGTATTAAACGGCATTTTACATAAGAGCCGCGATTTCGATTCAATACTTTCGTCGGCTAAAAAACAATTTCAGTTTCAGAGAAGGTTATTCGAGATGTGTTATCGAAAATCACTTGCGCGCCATACTGCTTCGTTCAGAATTTAATGTACATTTCTTTCGGTTGAAAATAAAGAGAAAATGAAAATATATTGCTTTGTTTTTCAGAACAAATGCTCGGAATTTTTTTTTTATTTTTAACTTCAGTGAAATACGATATTCTAACTGTTTTACATATAATTTTATTTAGTATTCAATACTTTAATTAACTTTGTGAGTTCTACGTGGTACGGGTCACTTGTGGGAGCACCAAATTAGCTGCCAAATTGGCTTTTCAGCCGCTTGCTAAAGAATAGGTAGTTTCTTACCTAAAGAGCGCGCTCCCAAAGCCCCCTCTCGGATTGTTTAAAATTGGAAAGTGTAAAATCAATATATTGTTGTAAAAATCACACGAACCGTGCAATAATAGAACAATTTAAAACAAAACAAGCATTTTTCTTTATTTAAATACCAAATAATTATCTATTTTCTTAAATGAGAGACTTTAAAATCACAAGTACGTATGTTGGATTCATAAAACAAATTTCTTTCAATCAAAAACACGCCTGACACTTTAATAAATTAGGTTATAGCCATGTTAGAAATTATTCGGCATATTTTTGATAATCAGAGTCATCTATCAATCAATGGCCAAACTAATCTAGTAAGGAAACTATAATTTGATCCGTGTATTTTTGATATAGCTAAAATTTCCTATAATAGTTCATATTAGAGTTGATTTTATGAACGAATAAATTAAAATTCGTAACGGCGACTAGTAAACGGCGCTTCTTACAAACTTAACCCCAAAATGAAACGTACCGCGAACATAAACGAAAAATATAATTTACTGGTTAAAATTGAATGAAAACTAAATAATTCTTTTTCTTTTTTTAGGTGGGATATCATCGATAAAATACCTGGACTACATATGGACAGCTCAAATTACAGGTGTGGTGTATGCGGGACTCCGACAAAATCGTCAAATGATTAAATAGTACTTTGGTTTCTTCTCAGGATATTTCGTAAGAAAATCTCGAGGATTATTCAGATAAATATGGATTTATTTATTACTATACAGGTAAAATCTCTGTGGAACTGGGATATATCTGTATGTGTGGTGTAAAATTCTTAGAACAGCAAACATGACAACCGTCCATTCTCATGGCCACGGAAAAAATGCTCATTTAAATTAAAAGTAACAGTTATCTGTTAGGATATACAGGCGACCAACATAGGATTCGAATGGAAAACTAGTAACTGACATTAAGATACTGCTATTCATTCTACATGGAGGGGAATACAGGATATGTTACCGAATAGAAACATCCCAAAAGTAGAATAGCTACAAGAGTTCTTCAGCTTAAACACGAACTGTTTAAGCTGTTTTCGAAGTTGTTTATGCGGTTTTAAGAGCTGTGTTTAAACAATTAATAATTCCAAGAGCTGTTTAAACTTAGACAGCTCTTGAAACAGCCTAAACAGCTCTTGGAAAAGAACAACAACTTTCAAAACAGCTTAAACAGTTCCTAATACAGCTTAAACAGTTCTTGTAACAGTTTAAACAGTCTTGGAATAGCTTAACAGGTTCCGGACAGCTTGAATAGCTGCTAGAATGGGTTAAACAGCTCTTGGAATGTTTTAAACAATTTGTAGAAGAGCTTAAACACCCCTGAAACGCGGGTAAGAGAGAGCGAAGAAGAAAAAGGGACAGATATAGCAATAAACACCCGAAACCGGAAGTAAAATAAATTTAGACCCCCTGTGTCAATCTTATGGGATTTTGGCCCAGAACTCTTCTAGCTATTCTACTCGCAAAGAATGATGAATCTCCTGGAGCAAATATAAAAATAAAAAATACCAGGTATTCTACCATAGTATTTTAATTACTGATATAGCATTTTGATCTAGGATGGTGTATTTCAATAGTCAATTTTTTTAACAAATTAAAATTTTACCTGTAGAGTATGCAACCACGTTAACTTACAATGACTTCTTCATTAGGGTTTGAAACCTGTTTTAAATGACTCTAAATTAATTCAAAATCCATACATTTCCATAGCAATATAGAGTCTGTTTGATTTTAGCTGTCATCTCTGCTATTGTTGGTACGACGAAATGTTAAAGAACAAAAGATGTTCTACATCTAATTCCCTATTATTTGTGTTGGAACAAAAAACAATTGACCGTCGAATGTGTTATATATAGCAAATATATACAAAATTTTAAACGGAATGTATCCAATTTTATTACATATTTTATAACTTTAAAAATCTTTTCAATGACATATCAAGTGTTCATCATTTAAAAACATAAATTGAAAAATTTGTTACAAATGCACGCTTAAACGAATTGAATCACCTAAAAGATAGGTGGTGAAAACAATTACTATAGTTTATGTGTCAAACTGACTAAGAAAATTCACAGGTATTATTATTTTCATCAAAAGTAGCACGAAAGGGTGATCATTATTCTAATGGTGAAAAAATGTATATGTTAATTGTATACATAAGATGTAATGGCAATAATAGAGAAAACATATGCGATGTATCAAAGTATGTACATCCGTTATTTCACCGTCAATTTTTTCGATTAAAGCTTTAATCTACCAAAGTGTGCATTTGTAATTTTTTGACATATGATTTATAATTGTAAAGAGAATTTTGCAAAATTTTAAATTACGTTATAAAATTGGGTACATTCCATTTAAAATTTCGTAAGTATTTGCTATATCTGACACATTTGATGTTCAATAATTTTTTTATTCTAAAGCATATAATATGGAATTGGATATAGAACAACTTTTCTTCTCTATTATTGTCTCATATCTCTAACAACAGCCGAGATATTTGGTGTGACAGTTAAAATCAAACAGACTGTATATAGCTCTTTATATTTTCCTTTCAAGGCAAAGAAATTTTGGATTCAGTGCCTAAAATGTGAGATATGGTGCCCAAATAGTGCCATATAAAATATACCAGTGTTGATAAGCGTATTATTTTTGTAATATTTTTTTTTTAATTTTTTTATTCTACAAAAAGCACTATTTTATGGAATAAAAAACAAATATGCTATTACTTAAATCCAGCCTGTTTTGCTTTCGATGACGCGCTCTGTATATTAGCAACAAACTGTGCAAGCAACATTGGGAATAAACATAGTTTTCCACTAATGAGGATAAATCAATTTGGTGATGAGTAGCATGTATCATGCTATATTTGATAAGTTCCGTGCACCGGTCTAAGTTTAATGTCACGTCCCCAATTATGTAGATTTACTGTACGTAGCTGTCAATAGCGACGAGAAAGAAAACCGCATCCGCGCACGAATTCGTTGTACAGTAGGGAACGGGACCGCATCAGCAAATCTCATCAATCAATATTCACTGTATATCAGCAGTGCAGTTGACTTTGGACAGCATCGGCGTTCTGCATCAGATCAACTAACGTACTGTTTACAGTTTACATGCATGCATGCATGCATCTGGTATTGCGGAATACTAATGTGTACCTGTATTTGTATACCGCCCAATTCTACTGAGATATCGTTATGCAGAGTTGTTCATAAATATCTAACCTTAACTTCGTGCTAATTTTGGTTCGCTGATCAACTTTAATTACCTTTATGGTCACAGCTAATGTTATTGATTATTTTATAGGGAACTGCTTCGCGGTAACCATTCTTCGTTATCATGTGTCAAGTATCAAGTCAATATTATGCTTCGAAGTATTATTTATTATGCGTATTATAAATTACAAGTAATATACAAAACTTAAGATAGAGGTATCTTCACTAGTGAACTCTAAAATACAATCAAGACTGGTTTGCGAATGTATTCGAGAATTAAATAGCCTAACAGATCGCAATAAAGTCACTTTGATATGGGTGCTCAAACATTCGGCAATCGAAGGAAACGAAAAGGCCGAGGAATTAGCATGAAAGGTATCATCTGCTTCATGTCTAGGCCCAGAACCTGTTCTAAGAGTGTCTAAAAACACAGCACGGGGAGTTGGCTCAAAGAGAAACACAAAGAATACTAGAATAAAACAACCAGACAAGTTCATGGAAAGACCATCATAGAAGAACTACTGCAGCTCAGTAGAAATCATTTTCGCATCATAATCGATCTCTTAACAGGACACTCAAAGGAAACCTACAGAAAATTGGGATCAATCAATTCTGGCAAGCTAAAAATGAACCCAGAAGATTACTTCGATCAACCGGTCAGAGACCTCTACAGATTCAGTTCAGGGCACTGGATTCCTGGAATAGCTAGTATAATTTGATAGGTAAAAGATACGAGAAACCAAATAAGAAAGCCTAGAGGCTGCACTGTTTCCGGAAACTTCAGATCAAACCACTCCCACAAAAAAAAGTTTAAATGTACCACTGATCAGAAGTAACCTTGATCCGCAATAGACTTATTTCGCATGTACCAGCGAAGACAAAAGTCTTGACTCAAAATTAAAGAGAGATATATTGAAATACTGAAGAAACTCCAATGATTCTATATTTATGTCAAACTTGAGTCAAGACTTTTGTCTTTGATAATACAAGGTGGCTTTGATAAGGGCACTATTGCTATCTCGGAAAGTATAGGAGATACAGAGTCAATGAAATGGGGAAGAAGGTTGCTATTTTAGGGATAATAAAATGTATTAAAAAGAAAACGCAAGTTCCAAACGCTTCGAAGATACGCAAAAGAAATAGAAAATTCGATGTTTTTGCCTTTTTGATAAAATGTCTTGAGATTTGAAAATTTGAAAAAATTGTATTCAGATTTTTTTTTCGTTTCTGTAATCGGATTTACAATACAACGCTTCGGCTCTGAAGAACCATGATCAACCTTGCTTTTTTAATACGGCCGTGTTTTACGTTACGTTTTTGTTATATTTTTCTACACTAAATACGGTGGCAATAACATTTTTTTATTATTTTTTTTTTCACGCTATTTACACGATAACTAGATAAGAATAATGTTTTATTGTTCCTATACATTTTTCCCCATTTAGTCAGGTTTTGCAACTTTTATATAATAATGTCTCAAAGTTAAGTAGTGCCTTAAATGCTTACACAAAAAAAAAAATAACCTAGCGCTTCTGAATCATAAATAAAACAACAAAATGCCCTTATTCCTTAAAAGAAGTTGACAAAACTCCTGTCTCAGTTATATATCATTTTCCAAAAAATCGTGGAATGATTTGGATGCAGATTATTTTGTTTCCATACCAGTTTTTTATTAGTTTCCAAAGTTGTTGCAATTCGCTGTGTATTTAAATTCGGCTGATATTGTCTAACCATACTTTAATTAGCCTTATCCGCTTTTTGTTTTTCCTATTAATCAACTCAACCTCTTGATCATTTCAATAGGCGTTAACACACTCAAATGGCTTTAATTTTTTCATTTTTTCAAATTTAGGATAGTAGTGTATTCAAACAATTTTTGATCAAAATTCTACATTCTTTCAAAATATGCAAAAGTATACAGGGGTCTCATTTAAAAAACTATTATTTTCTTTAATATCTTCGAAATGTGAAACTCAATTCTTATTCTGATTGCACCATCATAATCAGGAGAAAAATTACTACTAGTTTGTTACTTTTATCGACTACGTAGTTCGAATATAACGAAGTTAGCAATAGTGTCGACTTCATTTTGAATACACTGTATACAGGACTGTATTTAAGAGAGTAAGATTGGCTCTTCAAAGCCGAAGCTTTATAATAAACATAATAACACTTAATAATTTTTTTTTCATATTTTCAAAACCCAATGCTCTATAACTACAAAAATATCAGTTTTTCAGTTATTTTCTTGTATCTTCGAAACTATACGGAAAGTGCATTTTATTATAAACCTCTAAAATACGCAACATTTTTCTTATTTAACCGATTTTGTATTTCTCATTCTTCCCGAAATAGCAATATCCTAACCAAAAACAGCCTGTATATTTGAAACGAGTTATCTGCGTATCGAAATTCATTCATTTTGGACGCTTGACTACGAGATAGCTGTATAAGTAAAACAGGCAGTAAAAAGCACTTAACATTTTTTTTAATTAAATTTTCACCCCGCAATAGAAAGTACGTAGTTACTTCTCTTTTTAAATTGTCTAATAACTTCTAGTGGGCTTATTAAATCGTTGAAAAAATATTGGAAATTGGCGAACGAGCGTGCAAGGGAAAATACGAAAAAGTAAATAAGTTAGATCTTATATCTATTGGAGATTTATCATAACGAAAGCGACTGCTGTCGTAGAGGTTCCGAAATTAATGATGGAAATTTTATGGAATGTGGTATCGGCCGTAATTCAGACTGATTTATAAGCAGTCTACTTTTGGATTTTCCTTTACTCCAACTCCGCCAAGGTAAGCAAATACCAAAGACGTTTTCGATATATTCTTTCTTAGCTGAAGGATGTGAGGAAATAGAAGAAGTTCATTCTTGAATTAAATTTATCGAAGAATGATATATTGAAAGTAATAAACAAGACAAGAAACTAAAGTTTTGTTTTACGTAATATTTATTTTGCTTATACTGGTTATAATATGAATCCTTGGAAAATAAGTGCTTTATTTCCTGAACAATGAATCACTCTTTTGCAAAGTTAAGGTAAAATCTAAATCTAATTTAATCTCTAAACAAGCTACACTAGATGTGTATTAAAGAACTGTATTCATCATGGTGATGATAGTTACTTTTTACGTTCCATTAACGTATGCCATTTTAAATAGTTGTGAAGCTTAAAGATTTACTTGATATATGCAAATAACATAGAAAGACCCCATCCAGAGAGTTGTGCCACTGGTTTTCTTTGTAAATACCTACTTTATGCCCCCTCAATGCACTGGCACGAGACAACACGGTGTCTCTGATTTGGGTGCCGGGACATGAGGATATAAAGGGCAACGTAATAGCCGATGAACTAGCCAAGGAGGGCTCTAAGAGACACTTCATGGGTCCAGAGCCCGTACGTGGCATTACTAAGGATTCCGCAAGAAGGGAGATCTGGCCCTGGTTAGATAAAGAAAGTACAAAGAAATGGAGGTCGACTGACGGTCAACTCCATACCAAAACGTTGATAGGGGATGGAGATGGTAGTTTCTCTGATAACCTACTCAAGCGCAGTAAGAAAGAAGTTAAAACCATTACTGGGTTGCTAACTGGACACTGTCCTCTGAAAAAGCATCTATACAACACAGGCCGTGTAAGCGAACCGTGGTGTAGAAGATGCGAACTACAGGAGGAAACGAGTTTACATGTAATCTGCACATGTGAGGAACTGAAGGTACTCAGGCAGAAATATTTCGGGAGAGATCTATTGGAGCCCTCGAAGGTCCTCAAGTTTCCACTGGGCAAGATACTGGGCTTTATAGAGAACACCAAGCTGCTCGAGTGGAAATAAGAGAATCAATAGGGATGGTACAATGAGCACCAAGCTCAAGTGGCCGGACATCAAGTGCCCACCCTAACTTGAATGAATGAAGGAAATGAATGAACCTGCTTTATTCATAAAAACATATTGAAAGAAAACTTATTACAGTAACACCAATAAATCGAGTAATGCCTTCTTATCATTTTGCTGTTTTCTTTTAATCTCTCCTTTTCATTTTTCTTCTTAACTTTCAAAATTAAATGTTACCATCCGGTATACAGTGAGCGGCATAAAGTGGGCATCATACGGGATTTTTTTTTGTCTTTGAATTTAATACATCCTGTTTTAGGGGCCACTACGAACTATAGTTCGACGAGAGAAAAAAGAAAAAGCGGAGATTACGCGACGTGTCACGCCCGCGGGGCTACTACGGTCGGCAATCGAACGAGAGAGCGTAGGATTGCTTTGTGTTACCCCTCTATGGCGACTACGACCTTCAACCGGACACGAGATGGAAGATTGCGCCGTATCACGCTCGGCGACTAGGATCTATAGTCCTACAGAAACAGAGAAAGCTATTGTTGTGTCATACCCGTAGGACAACTACGATCTATAGTCAGGTCAGGAAAGGGGATCAGGTACAAGTGGAATCTGCCACGATCGCGGTAAATTTCATGGTGTATAGGTTCAATATGCAGCACGTGGAGACGCAGTATGCTAAGAATTGATTAGTTTATAATCTTTTTTTATTTTCTATATATATTTCAATGAATGATTTTAGATAATTATGTTTAATAAGTATTTCCTCAATCTTGTTCATATTTTGGCATAAATTTCGTTGACAATATCTTGATTTACAACAAATATACACAAGAACAGATACACTACAACAAATAGCATTGCAAGTTGCAATTAGTTTGTATGCATGTGGTGTCACGCATTCCTCCTCGTCTCAAGATGATGGAACTAGAGGGTGCTGTCCCGGGCTGTCGGTATTGAGAGCGCTGTGGTCTTTCAATTTTTGTTCTTTCTCTATTTAATGATTATTATTTGTTTGGGTTCTTTTTTGATTTCTTTTTTAAACAGTGCGGGTTTCAATTGTTTAACGTCTGTTGGCATTTATTATATTGTTCAATTGCTTCTGTGTTTGGAATTTGTTTATATTTATTGCTGATTATTTTTTCAGTTCTTATATGTGAGTATCTTCTTATGTTATGGTTATGTGTTTCTCTATTGTTTTTAGTTTGGTGTTGGTTTTTATTAATCAATTTTTCATCTTGTATACTAGAATATTTTTTTGAGATTGTTAAATTAGTTGTTTTATATTTAGTTCACGCGTTCTTTAGTAAACTTCTAGTGTGGGTGTTCTTTTGTCTAATCCGTATAGTAGCTTCAAAATCTTATTTTGTTGTCTTTACAGTTTGTCTATACTTTTTTGCAGTGTCACTCCATGCATTTATCATATAGCTCATGTGGGATGTGAATGATATAATTTTTTTTTTTCATATGTTCAGGTATTCTTCTTCTTATTTTAGTTATGCTCGCTATGATTAGGGTATTTTTCTTTGTTAGGTCTTTCATGTGTCCATCCCATTTTAGGTTTTTGTACCGTTAGCCTAGGTGTTTTCGTTGGAGTGGTTTCCTGAATGATTTGGTTTTTGTTCTGATATTAAAGTAGGGTTCGTCATTTTTTATTGTAAAAACTATATATTTTGTTTTACTTTCGTTTATTGTTATAAGATTATTGAAACACCATTCCTCTATTTTTGTAATATCCTCGTCTATACTTTGTTGTAATTTTTGATCGTTTTGGTTTGATTAAATTAGACATATGTCATCTGTGTATGCATAAATTTTCCCATGTGTTTTGGAAGCAAATATATTATTTGTGTACATCATGTACAGAATCGGTGGTAGGTTTCCACCTTGTGGGATTCCGTATTCTGATATTAGTTGGTCGCTTTCGGAGTTCTCATCATTCTTTGAAAAACATTAACATGAAAAAAAGATATATGCAGAATAAAAGGAAAAGGGTTTAATGTGGAAAGAAATGAAAAGGTTAATGTTAGAAATTAAAGAATGATAAAATTTTAGTATTTGAAACATTGTATAATTTAATTGTTTTTTTTTTAGTATAAACTTGATGGGTTACTAAAAAAAGTAACGAAACGTAGCTAGTCAACAAACGTAATCAAAAGGAAACCTTTTTTTCAGGTCTAAAAACCCAGTACAAAAAAAAACAATTAATAAAATACTACTATTAATTAAATAAATCACACGTTTATCTTTAAATTTTTCGTCATTTTTCTATCGTGTAGACAAGTATTTTGAACGAAGACTATTGTTTTGTTATTCTTTCAGCTTCTGCGTGATTCTTGGAAACGCAGAAAGAAATTTCTGTATTCTTTCTTCTTCTTCTTCTTCTTTTTCTCTCCGTATTCAATTATTCTAAAGTTAAACGGAGAACAAAATAATTTATTTTCCAATGAGATAGTGTTTCTGGAATCTGTAAACAGCTCGAAATCGTTTTTCTTTAATGTTGTATGTAATCGAAGTCGTAAACCGCCAAATAAAGACGTAAGTCGACAACTACTATCGTAATGAAGAATAAATATTTGACCAGGAGCCGTTATTAGGTTCCCCGTACACACGAACTGCAAATTGGCCCTTTCACGCACGACCATTAAACCATATCGTAAATAAAACGCTTGTTGGTCGCCTATTAACCGCCATATTTAACTGCGGTAATCGGACTCGGCGTGATTATGAAAGCTAACAAAAGCAAGGCGGCCATGGATCATTAACACGCAACCACGGTGGCGGCAACAGTGGCGGCGGCAACATCGGTAGCCATTCCAGACAAACCGCCGGCCGCTCCCTGCTTATAACCAACCGCACTGACACCAAGAAATCCCAACGTACCGCTCGCTCACTGCCCATTTTTTTATGCACCTAACGGCGTAATGTCTGTAATTCGTTTAGTCGGAAAATTAAAATTATCTTAATGTGAAGTTCAGGTCCGAGCCGTCGGTTCGGGATCGCGAAACGTTCGAGAGGGAGGGCGGTAATGGGAAGTGAAAAAGGAGATCCGGTTCCCGGAGCGAAAAAAAAAAGGAAAGCGCAGATAGGGTAGAAATTAAATTGGAAAATTGCGAGTTTTTTATGGATCGTGTGCGTTTGGAAGTTATTTATGTGTTTCTACCGCGAAGATATATTGGTAGAATTAACCGTTCTTGGCTATATTTACTTATGTTTTAGCAAAGGGAGCGATAAATAAGCGTCTTTCCGGATTAAGAGAAATGTAATTTATCTTAAAAACATGGAATCCACAATACATACATTACTTTGAAACACCAGTAAATAATAAATGTTAAGATATTTTTTTTTCCATTACATAAATTCGACAACACACATAATGTGACATAAATACCAATGGATAACATCATTTCTTATACAGTGACCGGCATAAATATTGCAACATATGGGATTTTTTTTATTGTTAAAATATACTAAAACTTTTTTTGGGGAATAGGTTGTGCATGTCTAGAAACCCCAAAATTTATTTTGACACACGTCAGATGACCCCTAGTACGGCGGTAAATTTAAAAAATATACCGTCGATCTGCAAAATGTGAGGTTAGATGACATGATATCCAAAAAAGTTATTTGAAAAAGTTGCTTAGAATTCAATTTTGAGGCTGTACGCAAATTTTTATAAACATATTTTTAAAAAAATAAAAATCACAAATTTTCCAAATATTGTTTTATTGAATTACATATTTCCATTTTTTTCGCTCTTAGCAGCTCAACTGCAATACTGTTTCCAAATTTGATTGATACTCAAACAATTTTGTCAATTTTTGCATAATTAACATAGCGGAAACGGAAAAGTATGTTTTGAGTGTGACAATTGTTGTTGCAAGGGACTGTATCTAGTAATAATAAATAAAATTTTACAAAAAAATTTTCTATAAACCACTTAGCAGACATTACTTTTATTGAAAATTGTTATATTTTTTTTTTTTTTGGTATTAAAGTGGAAACCGTTAGTCAAAAACTGATAATACTACATGCACGCACCGAAGGTTTTAAAGTAGATTTTGAAATTGGAAAATAACGAATAATAAACAGTAGGTAAAATGAAAATGGTAGTAATTGCTTATTTGCCAAAAAATTAATAGTATATTTCAAACCAAGGGAGGAAGGTGCTAATTGTAGGCCGCGGGCCAATAGCACCTTCCTCACGTGGTTTGAATACTATTTTTTCCCAGCCAGTCCAATTTTAACTAAATGTCTAAAACTAATAAAGACATACCTGTGAGTGACATGATAGATAGTAGGCTTAATCTGTCAAATATTTTTTAAGAACTGTCAAGTTAGCGTCGTTTCAAAATTGTTTAATAATAGTTTAATTGACATTTAATACCTAAAAATTTAGCAATTATCTCATAAATGGGCTCAGTCTGGGCCGAGTGTACTAATGTCATCTATCAATGATGTCACATGTTATAAGATGTACAGTTTCATCTTGTCAGCGTCACTTACTTTTCCTCCCTAGGAAGGTAAAGTACAACTTTCCTCACTCAAATGAGGGAGGAAAGTGTCCAGTGATTTGCTTCTGCGAAAAAATAGTTTACTACATTATTTTGTTTCTAATCTCAAAGCCTACCTCACTTATAAGAAACAGAACGCTATGTATGTCTAACAAGTATGCATTTTCAGAGTTTCATTTCTTAGGTGTTCATTAATACTAGTTATTGTTTAAATGTTTTTGCTTATTGAATATTCCTATCATTAGCTAAAAATACTGGTTATTTATTTCTACTGAGTTTTGTTATTTCGAAACCTACATAAATATCTTCGGTACGTGTAATAACATTGTGAGGGCTTGAATGTTTAGTGTTATCAGTTTTGAACTACCGATTTCATTTTAACGCAGAAAACAAAAAAAAAGTGCTAAGTGGTTTAGAGTGAAAATGTTGCTAAAATTTTATTTATTGCTACTAGATACAGTTCCTTGCAACAACAATTGTCACACTGAAATCGTACTTTTCAATTTTCGCTATGTTAATTATGCAAAAATTGACAAAACTGTTTGAGTATCAACCAAATTTGGATATAGTAGTGTAGTTGAGCTGATAAAAGCGAAAAAAATGGAAATATTTAATTTAATGAAACAATATTTGAAAAAATTGTGTTTTTTTTTTAAATATATTTACAAAAATTTGCATGTGGCCTCAAAATTGAATTCTAAGCAACTTTTTCAAATAACTTTTTTGGATATCATGTCATCTAACCTCACATTTTGCAGATCGAGGGACTCGGGCAGACTAGGGGTCACGTGACATGTGTCAAAATAAATTTTGGCGTTTCTAAACATGCACAACCTATTCCCCAAAAAAGTTTTAGTATATTTTAACAATAATTTTTTTTCCATATGTTGCAATATTTATGCCGGTCACTGTATATCATGTTTCCAAAACATTTCTGCATCGCGATTGATAATTATGTTCATAACAGAAAAATCTCCTTGTGTTAGGCGGTTTTGTCCCGTAATTCATCAGCTTATGACTCCATTCCTCATTTCAGCTATATCCAGCAATTATCCGACATTTTGCTTACATGTCTCTTCCAGTTTAGTTTCGCAATGTGTCGCAAAGACACATTATCAATATTTTTGTACTTCAATGTTGAATCTCGGTTTAGCTGTATACAGGATGTTACCAAATTCGCGGACACCGATTATGGGATGACGTTAAGTATCAAAAACTAGTGTTCCTTTACACTATTTTTCATCTAACCAGCATTTTTTGACTTAAAGTAACTTCTTGGTAAACTAACGCTTTCAAAACGCCCCATAGAGAGAAATCGCAAAGTGTCAGATCTGGTGATCAAGGTGGCCAAGGTATTAGGCCACCACTGCTAATCCAACGGCGGGGGAAAGTATTGTCAAGATAATAATGACTGACACCCAAGCTACTATCAAGGCAGTCTCTAACCCTGTAACTAGATCAAAACTAGTTAAAGACTGCAAACCATCCCTCAATACACTGGCACAAGACTACACGGTGTCTCCGATTTAGATGCCAGGACATGAGGATATAAAGGGCAATATAATAGCCGACGAACTAGCCAAGGAGGGCTCTAAAAGACACTTCATAGGTTCAGAGCCCGTATGTGGAATCACCAAGGATTCTGCTAAAAGAGGGATTCGGACCTGGTTAGATACAGAAAGTACAAAGAAATGGAGGTCTACTGAAGGTCAACTCCATACTAAAGCGCTAATAGGGGATGGGGATGCTAGATTCTCTGATAACCTACTCAGACACAGCAAGAACGAAGCTAAAACAATTACTGGGCTGGTAACTGGACACTGTTCACTAAAAAAGCATCTATACAACACGGGTCGAGTAACCGAACCGTGGTGCAGAAGGTGCGAATTATAGGAGGAAACTAATTTACATGTAATCTGCAAATGTGGGGAACTGAAAGTACTCAGGCAGAAATATTTCGGGAAGGATCTATTGGAGACTCCCCTGCAGTCTAGGCACTTGAGCTCATTGTACCGTCCCTATTAAATCTCTTACTTCCACTCGAGCAGCTTGGTGTTCCCTATAAAGCCCAGTATCTTGCCCTGTGGAAACTTGATAACCTTCGAGGGCTCCATATCTGCTTTCTTGCAGGGTCCTTAGTAATCCCACATACGGGCTCTGGACATATGAAGTGCCTTTTAAAGCTCTCCTTGCTTAGTTCGTCGACTATTACATTGCCCTTTATATCCTCATGTCTCGGCACCCTAGTCAGAGACACCATGTAGTCTCGTGCCCATGTATTGAGGGATTGTTTGCAATCTCTAACTAGTTTTGACCTAGTTACAGGGTTCGAGACTGCCTTGATAGCAGCCTAGCTGTCAGTCATTATATTTATTTTTCCTCCTCGTGTACCATATATGCTATACTGTCCGTGGGCATTTGCAACAATGGCCCGTCCAGCATCGTACCTGTAGTATCAGTGTGCCCTCCGACCCGAAAGTTGGAATGTTACAAGTTGTTGCTTTTCAGCCTAAGGATCGCATTCATAGCTTCCGCTTTCACATAAAGCTCCAGTGCGGGAAGCCCCAAAATGGTCACCAAAAAAGCGGTCCCTGTACTGTTGATTGCACCAGTGATTCCCAGCAATGTTTGTCCTTTGAGGATATTTCTGTCCTCCTCCACCAGACTACTGCCCTGTATGTTATCGCTGGTCTTATGACAGCAGTATATAGCCAATGGATCACTCTCGGCCTTAGGCCGCAGGTTTTACCAGCAGCTATCTTGCAGCGCCAGAATTGGCGTAGCCCTGGTCGTTGTTTTAACTAGGTCATTTTTCCAGCTGAGTTTCGCATCAAGGGTAACACCCAGATAGTTTACTTCTTTGGTTAATTGTAACTCCTTCCCAAACAGTCTAATGCCGCCTAGGTATGAGTGTTGTTGATCGTGTCTCAGGGCCTCTCGCCAGTACTTCTCGATGGATCGTTTCTTATTAAATCAATGATTGCTTCATCATGTAAACAAGGACGGCCAGCATTTCTACGTAGTTGTATTGTAACGCACCCGGTGAAAAGAATTCTGTTTTCTAGTCTTCTAAAGGCTAGGTTAGTCTAGGAAATCGCATTGCATACAATCACGTTGCTATGGCTTGCACTATTATTATTAACACCAAGGGCGATGAACATATCGTATACTCACGATTTGAGTAATATTGAGTCATTTTTTAAAAGGGTAAAATACAAATATCGTATCCTTTGAAAAACTTACTCCCTCATAAACAATTCTTAAACACAAGAATATATTGGAAAATAATAATTGGTTCGAGTTCCAATCTTATTTAGTTTGTTTAAATTTTTTCTCTCATCACATTATAGTAGTTTACTGACACATCATTTATATTAAACAAAGTTTTGATGTTTTTTGCCTGAGGATGATCGTTGATCGAAACGTGTAGCAAAAAAATATTTTAAAATAAGTAAGATTGGAACTCGAACAAATTATTATTTTTCAATATATTCTTGTGTTTAATAATTTTTTACGAAGGAGTGTGTTTTTCAAATAATACGGTATACGGATACTTTTCACTTTCATATGAAGTAATTTATGTATTTTCTATTTTTTTTACAAAATCTACATATAAATATATGCGCCTCGAACCATATTATTCAAACAGAGTTCATCCATTAACTATTAATTTTAATCAGCAGCCTGGGGATGTAATTAGATATAATTATATTCTTGTACATGTGTACATGTATATTGGAGTACAAACTAATATTAGCTTATACAATATTTGTATACATCTATATTCGGGTAAAACGACTCCATCGACTCGATGCGAGAAATTTCATAAAAAAGGAACCTGTAATACATAACCGCGATGGAAGCTTATTAATATGAGTTAATTGGTCTCCTCGTATTGCCGTATTTAGGAAATTTTGAGCGTACCCTTATAACTAGAGTGAGGTATTGGGTGCAGTTCGCTAGCGATTGTTAGTCAGCCAAGCGTCGATCAAATACATGCAGTAGCGTAGATAAATTGAAAATTATATCTTGTTAATTTTTTTTTTTTTTTGCCTTTCAGGATCTGAGCCCATTGGCCACTATAACCTAACAACTAATGAAAAAAACAAGAGGATAAACAAGGGACACACTTTTCACGTTTTGAGGCCTATTGAAACGACTTCATTAAGACAAACAGGCATCAGCCAATGGATAAAAGGTAACCCCACACAGGAAAAAAGAAACATAGGAGACGACGAGAAGCTATTAAATAGTAATACAGGCCTCCTTCATAAATCTAATGATACCTTCGTACACTTTAAAATTGTTGGAACTCAGTAAGGTCACTACATTAGTTGGAAGTGAAATTGACATTTTTGTTAACTCTTCCATGAATTTTTTTCTGGACTCCTGATGTTCAGAGGCAGGCAATGATGATGTGATTTAAGTAAGCCGTATCATATCCACACCTAAAAGTGGCCTCGTCAATAATACCCAATTTCTTAAGATGGGCAGGGAAAACGCCATAGCCGAACTTTAGCCGGGCAATTGTAGTATGGCAAAAACATGATATCGCTTTCCTGTGATGCCAACGATAAAAGGAAATGGGAGTATGAATAACGGCATACTGTGCCATTCTTGTACCATCGTTCTTCCCATTTGTCCACAAGGAAATGCTTGCACGCCACACAAAGAACATCCTGCGCGTACACCTTACCCAATGCAGCAACTGGCAAATCGATATCCGATTTTGCTAGAAGATCAACCCGTTCATTGGGCTGTATTCCGGAGTGACCTTTTATCCAAAAAACTTGACCGCGATAACGTTCGAAGCTAACTTGTTAAATAGCTTGATGATATTCCATATCATAGGATGGAATCTATGTGGATGACTGCTTTTCAAAGCTTCCAAAACACTCCTAGAGTGGCTCATAATTACAGTACTCTTCAGTTTTTGCCGTTCTATATACTTTAGAGCTTCCAAAATAGCCATCGCCTCCGCCATGAAAACAGATACAACGTCATTTAGTTTAAACGTTTGGCTGAAGTTGTTAGTTACGTCAAAAAAAGGCACACCCACATCCATCATTTGACTTCGAAGCATCTGTATAAATAAAATCTGACGGAGATAAACTTTCAATTAAAGCTTTATGAATAAGACAGTTCACTGTCGGCACTCCGCCATATTTTGGGAAGTAAAATTGGAGGACTGAAGGCTGTCGAAGAAGTTCTCTGCACACTTGAATTCTGGTGGTAGCAACCTTA
>RXPK01003744.1:0-69987 GCA_004143645.1 Protaetia brevitarsis
ATAAAAACTAAGAAAACTAATCAGCGAAACTTACATTGTGTGAGGTTGTTACAAAAAATAACTACTATTACTTGGAATAAAACTGTCTCCACCCGGGCTTGACGAAAACAATATATCTATGTAGGTGTTAGAGAGTTCTGTTTATTTTTTATTCCCTTATTTACTTAAGCGGGTGCGATGCTTGTATGTATATTCGTTATTTATAGTTTTTTTTACCGTGTACCCTTGTCATTTATTTAACACGAGACTAAAATATAAATATTTTTAGAAATATCTTGTATATTATGTTTGTTAATTCATTTTACATTTTTTACGGTAAAAAACATAGATGGTGCCACAACATAAACATGAAGTGTTTACGATAAAATGTTTCTTGAATTTATCATATCAAATAAATACAACTTTTATGTATTTACCTTTGTTCCTTGTATTATTATCACCACCCAAATTCATATAAATAACATCATACACAAATTATTGTTAATTTTCAGTTACAAATGACCACCAAAATTTACTACTAGAATAAAATACAACCATCATATATATGCAATAGTTTAGTGCCAATCATTATAATAATATCAATGTAATTTTAATAATAAGAGACGCTATTCAAATCTATCTGGCAAAAACTTACTAAATTCTTCAATTTAATAAGCATCACATAAAAATTTATTAAACATTTACAGAAGCAGGTTGTAGCTGTAGTTGTAGCTCCTAACGTAAAGGAGCAGTTTTATACATCACTACATTTTATACACTGTTTTACTGCTATATATATTGCTACGAATATACATGTATGTTGCACAACGTTCGCACTATATCAGGAAATTGCTACAAAAGTAACAGCTTCTTTTGATATTGAATAGCTGCTACAAAGTGCTAACAGTTGTTAGCTGCTATAAAATAGCAGTTTGCTTCGTAGTGACCCATCACTATTATTTAGTTAGTTATAGTTGTGATAAATTTCAATTTTATTAGTAGGGTACTTAAATACTGGCGCACCGATAACATTAAAAAATCACTAAATATCTACTGCATTTAAAAATTTAACCGGGCCTACTGCCGTGGTAATCAAATTTAATTTCTTCGCTATTCTTTTAAGTAAATTTAACCTAAAGGTATTAAAATAGCTATTAATGTAGTACAAAAATGATGGTAATTTTATGTTTCACGTTTGAAGTTACTTAAACTAATTGCGGAAAATTTAAATTTGGTCGTTTGGGCAGATGCATCAATCGGCTACTAATTTGCAAACCTGGATAACTATTTGATAGATAGATTTTATTTAACTTTTAAAAATATGAAAGTATGTATTTTATATTCATGCCTTTGTATCTTTGGTGTCATCTTTAATTCATATAATATTTTAGTAAAATATATATGAAGTAAAAATCATAAATCTTGTTGGTCTAATTTTGCCTATGTATCCTACTTTAATAGTTCTTCAAATATTTAGTTCCAATAACTCTAACTTAGTTACTTTAATCAAAATCCCATCGTTTGTCAATCGTCTTACTTTAGTAGATTGTACATATTATTCGAAGGTAGTTATATTTCCAGTGTTGTAAAAATTTTAACATCTCTAACCTCTACAAAAATGTGCCATATTAAATCATCAGACATAATAGCGTGATCTTACCATGGTACAACAAAAAAATTCGACGTTTTAAATTCTATTAAAATAATTAATATTTTTAAAATTCGATCAAAAAGCAATATTTCATATAATAGAAATTCCACTGTGGCATTACCTAAAGTTGTAGTTTTATCTTTTTTTGTTTTCAGAATTTTATTTTTCCGTTTCACTCACAAGTTCCGGCTTAACTGTTTCCTTTGATTTTGCTTCACAATTTAAACTTCTTACTCCCTTGTTAAATAATTTAATGTTATCAAGCAATTAATCTACTATCTTATATATTTGTTTTATTTTACATATACATATGTATCCCGATGACATATTTTTTTTAAAAACCTACTTAATACAATACATTGGGTGGATCACTAACCTAGAAGTAAACGGACTATAAAAATATATAACTTCTTAGCTTGCTAGCAGATACGATTGCCCAGATTATTTTTATATACAGAGGTTAAAACTTTGGTAGGCTTCATAAACAGTAATACAGCTGAACGATTTTTCAAGGTTACTTTTGAAATTCTCCCATAGAGGGCTACACTTAATTAAAGGTATTGTTGTTAATAAGAGAGAATAGAAAAGTTACAACAATAAAAACGATTAATTATTATCATTATTACAAGAAATTATTTCTAAAAATTGGTACATCTCATTCTTATTATTTTATATTAATAATAATAAAAGGCGACAGGTGTGTCCTTTTCTACTCTCTGTCGCACACCATAGGCGTCGCCCTATCTATAGCGTGTAAATTTGGCGTGAAAAAGTCGGCGGGAATAGGCGCCGAGGGGGAAATGGATTAAAAGGGAAATAATAGATGGGCGAAAGGGTAGCGGGGGTATCTACTGCATAGGCGTATCGAGATTAATAGTTAAAAGTAGGAAAAGAGGAGAAAATTCGCCCAAAAATTAGATCGTAGTAGGCGGTGAGAAACGAACGCCGCTGCAGACCGAGAAATGTCATCGAAGCGGATTTCGATGGATTTCGAACGTCAAAGTTGGGCTATTTCGTACGATCGCTGCTACGCTATGGTGACACTTGAAAGTGGGCTCGATGTCGACAACAGTTCTTACATGTTTCCTCTTACGGTTCGAACCCTAAAATAAGGTAGAAACGCGATATTTTTCTCAAAATGAGTCGATTTATAGTGGTGTGTTTTTCACTACAAGATTATAACGACGGTACAAATAATCGTCACATAGGAGCATAGATGGCGCCACATATATCATTATTATTATTATATTAAAATCGATTTCGACCGTACGGTCGTTTTGTTAATGCGAAAGGTAAGTTTAGAAAATCCGGACGGGGTTACGGAACATATTTTAAAAGCATTAAGGTGTTTTCACGATTCAATTTTCTAGAAAAACCACGAAAATACTTCGTTACGATTGTAGAAATAAACACGAGCGCTACTAGATGGCGACAAGATAGATAAAATAAATTTCAACTTAAAACGGGCTTTTTCAAAGCCAAGCTGCATTTGAATTACATTAATTGGTAGTGGTGAATAATTTGGATTTTAATATTTATTATATTCGGAAACATTTTAAAATATAAACTGTTAGAATGTTATGTTATTTTTTTACTGTTTGTATTATGCGCATGCCCAAACGGCACGTTGTATTATGTTTCTCAGTCGTCAGACACAGTCCACTAATACACGTCATTACGAACACGTCGTTTTATTTTGAGTGCTATTAAAACATCAGTTTCAATCATTTTCTTTCAATAAAACACACAACATTTTGGTCCAAACGAGTCGGATTCGCACGTTAGTACATCAGAACCATCAGTACGAAGATCGAAAGCATTAAAAACATCGAAAAACATCCACACGCCACACGGGTAGAACGAATACCGCACATCGCCATCTTCGACAAAAACACGTGGTGACTTCCATTAACGTTACATGTAAGTCCTTTCTCTATTTCGATTATTACAGTGCAAAAACAACATTCAGAATTGATATATACACATTTAAAAACGTACAATGTCGATAGAAACATTAATAAAAAAGCGTGGTGCTATGAAAGCGCAAATAACATTGTTTGAAAAGTATTTAACGGATTTTTCTAATAAAATTACGCAAACAGACAAAATTCCCGTAGTAACAGAACTGAAAATACGTCTTTCTCGATTTGAAAATTTATTACAACAATTTGACGAAATACAGCGCGAATTCGAAGTATTGCACAGCGATAGTGAATTACAAGTTACAGAACGCGAACAATTTGAGAATAATTTTTATAAATTACTGACCAACGCTAAAATTAAAGTAAATTCGTATGAAGAAACCGTTGACGCAGGTGCTAACAATGCTGAATCTATTCATGTATCAGAAGTTAGTGTATTAAATAACATAAAATTGTCACAAATTATTTTGCCTACTTTTAATGGAAATTATGAGAATTGGTTAGAGTTTCGCGATACTTTCGAATCTTTAATACATAACAACGACAGTATTAATGATATCCAAAAATTTCATTATTTGCGAGAGTCAGTATAATAATAATAAATATAAAAATCGTCAAATTGGAATTGTAGTTATTATTATGAGAGTGGATCATTTTATTTAAACGCAGAATATTTATATAATTAGCCCTAAGTAAAGATAATCTCATATTCGGTGTCTACTATCACTACATCCCTATCGACATAGGGAAAATAAGCCATTGGGAACGCAAGGAAAGACACATATCTCCTTTAATCTACCAGCGATTGCGCGTGTGCAGATTCTAAGAATTTTAATACTACATTATTTGGCGGAAACCAAGTAAAATTCTGCGAATGTTTAATCTCTGACCGAAAGGCTTGCGCGGTACGTTTGGCGCATAACAACAAGGGGATTAGTTGTCGCTACGACTGTCAGATACAAATATACTCTCCTTTTGTAGTTTATAAAAAACTTCAAGGTGTATTCGTATATAATTATTTGAAGAAATAAATTTACTGAAGCCATTACTTTGATTGCAAAGAGTATTTAAGGTTTAGTTTTATAAAAAAAATTTAATGTAGATTATAAAATAATTTATCAAACATAAATGCCCACTGGCAATTTATATTAGCAAACTGTTAAAAAACATACACTTTCAAAATTGTTACCTACCTTAAATAGTTATTCTTTCTTAATGTTTTATTTCATTGCTTTTTATGACGACACAATCGAATTACAGTTTTTTAGAATTTTTGTGTAAAATATGTAGATCAGATTTTTGATTTCAAAACTTCCTTAATAGAATATATTGAAAATACGAACAAGAAAACATCTATTAAGTATATGTGAAATTGTTTTGTAAAACTATTATATATTACAAAAAGTATTTAGTTTAATTATTTTGTAAATATAAAAAATATATAATATATATGGGCAAAGAATAGTTCCGCTGGCGTATTATAGATGTCCCAGCTAGGCTGATTTAGAAAAGTGTACGACCAAACAAATATTAAACGTGATCTGACGTGATTAAACGTCAGTGGAATTTTCCGTTGCACAAACACGTAAAAATATAAGATAACCGAAGAGTCGGTGCGATACGAATGAAAGTGGTTTAACTGCGCGCGCAGCGAAGAGGTAGAGCATTCATAAATAAATTGTCAATTCGCAAAATTATTATGAAATGAATATTAAAGGAGTCAAAGCAAGTAACAGTTCAGTAAATAAAATAAAAACCAAAACACACATATTGGCTCAATGGATTAATATTCGTTTTATAATGAAATTAAAACATATTTTTATGTTAAAGCGAAGCTACACACGGAATATTTGCTTTTATTTATTTCGTCAAATGCCTATTAACTTTCTCATAGCACATATTATATCTTATTTTTAATGCATGAAATCTACAGCGTCTTCGATTTATTACACTACGCGTGGAGAATGTATGTATCTATCGCTTTTATTAATAGTGTATATTAAAATAAAACATAATTAGTGCATAAGAATGCGGTAAGTCGAAAACGTTATAAAATATTGTCACAATAACAGCGGGAAATTCAATTTTTAAAACTTGGAATTATTGGAATTCAATAGGGCATAACTTAAAAATATTTTTGACTATATTAAACTGTCCACCGAAGACTTGGTCTTGATTACAGTTCTATTTTTGATTTTAGGAAAAAGACTTTCTAATATATTATTCCATTTTTTAAATTTTGCGTAGAAAAATAAAATAGCAGACATAATATCGGGATTTTTACGCGATTTTTTGGGTCACTATTTGCGAATATAGGAATCAAAAACAAGATGGCGCGATTAAAACGGAAGAAGAGTATTAAAAAATGGCATTTTGCAACAGATATTTGTGTTCAAAGCCTTTTGTAGTGCTGAATTCGATTCTTACAAGAGTTTTTAGAAAATAAAATGGAGGATTCAATATTGAAGAGGAAATTTTGAAATATAGGAGACATTTTGCAACAGACGTTCGTATAAAAGGGAAAGGGAATGGGAAATGGAATGGGAAATGGAATGGGAAAGGGAATGGGAAAGGGAATGGGAAAGGGAAAGGAATGGGAAGGAATGGGAAAGGGATGGGAAAGGGAATGGGAAAAGGGAATGGGAAAGGGAATGGAAAGGAATGGGAAAGGGAATGGGAAGGGAATGGAGAGGGAAGAAGGAATGGAAAGGGAATGGGAAAGGGATTGGAAAGGGAATGGGAAAGGGAATGGGAAAGGGATGGGAAAGGGAATGGGAAAGGGAATGGGAAAGGGAATGGGAATGGAAAGGGAATGGGAAAGGGAATGGGAAAGGAAGGGAAAGGGAATGGAAAGGGAATGGGAAAGGGAATGGGAAAGGAAAAGAATGGGAAAGGGGAATGGGAAAGGGAATGGGAAAGGGAATGGAAAGGGAAGGGAAGGGAATGGGAAAGGGAATGGGAAAGGGAATGGGAAAGGGAATGGAAAGGGAATGGGAAAGGAATGGAAAGGGAAAGGAATGGGAAAAGGGAATGGGAAAGGGAAATGGGAAAGGGAATGGGAAAGGGAAAGGAATGGGAAAGGGAATGGAAAGGGAATGGGAAAGGGAATGGGAAAGGAATGGGAAAGGAATGGGAAAGGAATGGAAAGGGAATGGGAAAGGGAATGGAAAGGAATGGGAATGGGAAAGGGATGGGAAAGGGAATAGAGATGGAAAGGGAAATGGGAAAGGAATTGGAAAGGGAAATGGGAAGGGAAGGGAAAGGGAATGGAAGGGAAAGGGAATGGGAAAGGGAAGGAAAGGAATGGAAAGGAATGGGAAAGGAATGGGAAAGGGAATAGGACTGGAAATAGGGAAAGGGGAAAGAAATAGATAATTGGAACAAGGGAAGGGAATAGGGAAAGGAAGAGGGAACAGGGAAAGGGAATAGAGAATGAGAATAGGGAACGAGAATGGGAAAAGAGAATAGGGAAAAAGAATAGGGAAAGGGAATGGGGAAAGAAAATGGGAAAAGGGAATGGCGAAAGGGAATAGGGAATAAGTAGAGAAAATAGGAAAGGAATGGGAAATTGAATAGGGAAAGGGAATTGGAAAAGGGGAAAGGGATTAAGGAAAGGGAATAGGGAAAGGGAGTAGGGAAAGGGACTAGGGAAAGGGAAAAGGAATAGGAAAATAAGGAAAGGGAATAAGGAACAGGGAAGAGAGAATAATAGGAAACGGGAATAGATAAAGGGAATAGAGATACGGAAAGGGACAACGAAATGAGAAAAAGGGAATAGGGAAAAATACTATTTCTATTCTATCTATTACTAAATTGATGTTTACGTATGTGAAATACCTGCCTACATCGAGTCAGCCAATGACAAAAAAAAAATCTATATAATAAGCAGACAATATAGATAGAGGAATAAGCACTGAAATATATATAGCTTATTAAAACAAAATGTATCAGCTGTGTTTTCCTCGCTTTTTTTGTGCTTTATCTAACAAACGTCTAATATAACTTTTTGTCGAGCAACGTAAATTAATGAGTTGTCAATATTATGGAATTTACGTTGGCTATAAATATGATCTCGCGAAGGATAAATAAAAACTAATAAATATAAAAATCGTCAAATTGGAATTGTAGTTATTATTATGAGAGTGGATCATTTTATTTAAACGCAGAATATTTATATAATTAGCCCTAAGTAAAGATAATCTCATATTCGGTGTCTTCAAGAATCACGTGTATATAATACGTACAACAAAACTTTTCTACAAAAGTTGTGCAGAATTCAATGCTGCATAACCTAAAATATTTTCAACTATACAGGGTGTTCCAAAAGTAAAGAACAAAAGTAAACTACTTAAAACGTACTGCACATTATAAAAGATGATTTTCAAGTGAATGGACCGACTTCAAAAAACCACCTTCCTCAAGTCCACCTCCTCTACTCCTAGATGCGCAGATCTTAGTTTATTATGACTTTAAGATTGTGAGTGAACTAGTGCCTAGATAACTTCATACAAAATATTTTGTTTATCCCAATTTAATTTTATTTCCTCGTCAAATGCTACGCCGCACAGTGGGTTATAGGCGGAAAAAAGGCTATTTTTCGAATATGCGCTATAACTGTTATTTTAGGTTCATTCTGAAGCAGAAGGATTAGAAATGACTATTTAGTACGAATAGTTACATAAATTAAAAGTGCTGACGTTCAGTAGCACTTTGAAGTTGAATGATGGTATTTATTGAATTTTTACTTGAAATTTTACTGAAAAGTAAGAATGCATATAAGCGAAAACAAATTAAGTTTGAAACAAATAGTACCAGAAATGTTAAGGTGTGGAGTTTATGCTTACTATACAGTAACAATCATTAAGATCTAATGATATTACATAGGGTTATTATTTAATTTACGAAAAAGTGTAATATAATTGACACGAAAATATTCGTCTAGACTTTTCAATGTTAGCGCCAACGACCGCCAAGCTGATTCTTTCTTCTACGTGCTCTCCATAGCCCAAGAAACAAGAGCGAACAAAATTTAGCTGCCACTTTTTGCCTTTAGCTGAAAAATAGCTAAAAATCTAGTAGCGCGCACAGTATACAATACACAGCACTAGGAAGGATTTTCAATTTGGTTACCCTTGCACAGTTTTGTAATTTTGACAGGCACAATTTATTTGTAAGTATAAGTAATATTTTACCTATTATACTAAAGTATTATACAGGGCGATCCGCAACTGACGTGTCAGCAACTATTATTAAAAAAATTAAAAATATTAGTTTTACTCATGCATACTCTTTAGTATTATTAATGTTAATTTACTGATATGTAAGTAAGTGCAATACTTATAACTTAACACCTGCATAAATAAAATAATTGGAGAAAAAGTTTTAAATTTAATTTTTTTCCAGAGTAGATATCTATACTGGCAGTGAGGTGATATTTATAATATGTAAACATTAATAAACACAATATATCAAATACGGGCTTTTTTTTATCAAAAGGTAAATTAAAATTAAATTCGAAAGTAACTTAAATATATAAAATAATAATATATAACACAGAAAAAAAAAAAACTACCGGTAAGTAAAACATAGAACTAAAAATATAAGAAAATAACTTTTTGTATAACTCTTGTAAAAAATTAAATAAGCATAAATTGTAAACACAAATTTGTGTTTAATTATTATGATTGCTTCATATTTCATATAAAGAAAACGTATTTTTTAGCAATAGGAATAGACAATGGCAGTGGGAAATTGATTTTACAATTTTTTTTTTTCATTGTAGATAGTTAAATTAGTTAGGAGCGCGGTTACTTTATTCTCTTGCTGAACTGAAAATTGTTGATGTTCATATCGAGGGTAGTTCATATTGCATCAGTCTTTGGCATATCTTCCCAAGCTGATACTGGATACAATATCAATAAATTATGATGTATTGTGAAGTGAATTAATCAAGTGTAAATATCAAGTGAATGACTTAAAATATTTTTTTAAGTGAAACGTATCCAGATATAGATGAAAACAAAATTCAGCATACTTTAAATAAAATAAAAAAGAACTTTGTTTCCAAATTCAAAACAAAGTGGAACAATAGCCATAGAACTAGAGAAAAAAAATTTAATGACCACAATGAATGACTACAAGGTGTTTTTATAGTAAAACTCGACACGGAAAAGGAAGATACTACGGATGAGGCACCATCATCTCAGAAAAAACGGTTTTTATGAACAGGCCTCCCAACAAAGAAATTCAGTGAATGTTGTGATCGCACTAAACGGTATAAGATTCAACAACTGCGTGAAACTTTTCCTGAGCAACAACTTCAAGCTGCTGCTAATGGAATTGATACTCTAAAATTTTGTAGAGCAAAATACATGGCGACAGAGAAAGCGTTAGCTCTTATCATAGATGAGGTAATAAGAAATACACTCAAGAACAGTGGCCACGATGTTCTTCCTCCTTATTACTTAATTAATGAAGAAAACAAAAATGCTATCCTGCTAATATAACTATTAAAAAAAGTTGCGTAAAAATTGAGTTACAAAGTCTTCAACAACATGATGAAATATTAACCGATTTTAAATGTAGAAATTCCTTAAACTTTTATTTCCTCTTTCGATAATTACTCTCTAATATGCTAATTCAAGTATTATTTCTCATGTCATAAATAGTTAATTATATATATAATCACTGTACGAAATTTCACTCCGGAACGGAGTGTGGTTCAAAAGTTATTTAATTTTTTCCGCAAAACCGCCTAAATTGACCACTGTGCGCCGTTGCCTCGTATGAAACGCATTCCTACTCCACTGTGGAAGCACAAAGAAATATATTTCCTCACAATTTCCAACGCAATATATTCAACGGCAAAACAAGTTGATGTTTTGGAAAACGTCGTTAAAAACTTTTCAACCTTATGGCGGACAGCGCGTGATAAGGACACGAGCGCGACAAGCGGGAATTTCGCAAATTTAGTAAGAAGTTCCGGTGACGCTTGCATACAAGGGTCCTCCTCTTGACAAGTTGCGAACTTCAAACAGTGCACGCTAAACGCACGCGTTCCGGTTTTCAGTAGGCGTCGCCGCCATCGCGGCAACAGCATCGGCAAAATAATAAAACAACCAAGCGAACTGCTGTTCTGGCAGGATAATTTGGTGAAGGAAACAACCGCTTTCGCTAAAAAACGGCAGCCGCGGGCCGCCTCTTGCCCGTCTGTCGACCAAGGATCGTCGGAAGAGATTCAAAAAGACGCTTTTACTTCCTTCGCTCGACGTTTGTAGCGGAAAACTATAGTAAATTGCACGGAATGCTTATCTTAACGAAACAATCCCCGCGCAAACAAACAAGATTGGAAATAGAATAGGAAATAAGAGAAAAAGAAAAGAAAAAAAAAAAGAAAGCGGATATAAGAAAGAGAAAGAAGGAACGTAGATGGATTGTGATTGTGTTGCACACATTCACATACAGAGCGTTGCGACCGAGGACACACAATGGCACGTTTATATATAAGAAATTCTCCTCGTAAAGATAAAACAAGACAAAGATCTTAGTTTGGCGTCAGTTCCACCCTTTACGGCAGGGATATTTCGCCTCTCCCGAATATATTATTATACGAATTTGCTCGTTTCAGCGATAGTTATCTAGAAAGGTTTTTTTGTGGGCGCTTTTACTGTGATTCAATTAGAACAAGGAGAGCCTATTTCCATAGTGCCACATACAAGCACATACACAAATAAGTGTTCTAATATCTATTGGAGTTTTGTAATTATTTATTTATATATTTTAACTACTATTCTTATTCCATTATTAACAATAAAATCTTTATTTGAAATATGGCAATATACCCCATCAGAAAATAAGAAAGAAATGAAGAAAACGAAAGAAAAAAAAATACCAGACAAATAATGACGGCAATATAACTTATGTGGTTGTTATAGTAATCCTCTACGAATAACAGCTTCATTGACATACATATTTTTTATATCAAAACGAAATGGCAAACAGGGATTGAAAAAGTTAAAAAAAAATGTTTCAAACTGTTATATATCATGCATGATTATGTCCAAACTGAGTAGTATTTAATGACAAAGAACTCAGTAGGTAAAACTCAATCAGAGTTACAAGTTATTAGCTGACGTTTTTCGGCTGGCTAGCCATCTCAGAGCCGTCTAATAATAAAACATAAGAAATACGAAGATACAAGGAAAGTTATAAAATTATACGTATTCCACGTTATAGGAGAGGCAAGAAATATAAAACTCGATGGAAGATTACACATATTGAAATTAATTAAAAGAGTATTAAAATTGTCAAAATATAAACATATAAAATTTAAATTTAAAGCGATAAAAATAAAAATAAACGGGTACCAATTAAGAGAACTGTTATGTGAGAACTGACTGGAAACTGAACACACGTATATAGGACAGCACGGGAATCAAGTATCAAGTTTCTATAAAGTATAACGTAAAAGTGAAAAAAGCAAACGAGGGAATTTAAAATAGAAATAGAAAATAAAATAAAAATTGTAAATATGAGAAGATAGGTTTATTGTTATAATTAATTTAATAAAGAAATAAATATATATATATTGCTGTTTCATAAGAGGAAAGCTACCAACCATATTGAAATGCAATTATTATTTTATGTACACACCTGTTTGTAAGTCCAGTATAATTTGGATTAATTCACACTAGTAGTCATGGAAGTTGAATATAATTTATCGTCTGACAACTGTGCGATAGCCTGGTATCCTAGGTATCTATTTTAATTGAATGGGGAGTGACTCAATGTGATTCGTATAAAGAAAATGTATAAAATCCTTGGTTACGTGTTGATAGTTGATGAAAAGTCTTAGAAAAAGCTGTGTCAATTCTCATCAAAGATAAATGAATTAAATCTTATTGCGGGGGTATATCTGGTATCGAAGGAGATAAATTCACAAATTTGGTGTTTACTATATCTGGGTACTTGTTCTACATGGGAGTGTGCATGTGTTTGCTGTTCCGAATCTAATCATACATCCTGAATGTAACGAGGAGGTGAATATACGAGCGAATCTGGATTGTCACTACAAGGAAATCACATCCGGAGGTACTCTAGCATTTGTATAAACCGGAGAACGAGGTATCTGGTCAGAACATTGTTTAAATTATTATTATTTCGTATGAGATTTAAATTCTGAGCTTTTGTAAGTTGGCAAACGTGGTTGGTGGTTTTCTATTCTTTTATGATAGCGCGGGAGATCTTAAAAGTTCATATTTGAATAAAAGAATCTAAATTATACTGGATAATTGATAATACTTGTTTGAATATCCCAAATAACTATACTCACCCTGAGTAAGAGTTCTCATACTTTTTTATATATTTCCTGTATAAACTTGTTCATGAATTATACATGTTATTAATGATTGCACTGTTTTATTGAAGAAAGTTATTTATTTATTTTCCTTTTGCCGTAAAAAGCATATAGCCGGGAAATCACAATAATATGTATAAAACAAATAGCTGAAGAGAAGAAATTTCCTATCAGTGTAGTAGAAAAATTAATAATTAAACAAGATCCACTCTATCATAAAAATGACAAACACTACATTTATAAATCATTTACATATACATATACAAATCTGAGGTTAACATTTAGCGGATTTAAGGTAAAGTACTTACGTAGACATAATGTCAAATAAATTAATAGTAAATTACAAGAATGTTTAGTATGATGAGCAAATTTTTATGTACATTGCCGGACTAAATTAACGTCGTCTACAGCGAAGTGACTTTAAAAACTGCTCATCATTATGCAAGTAGGAGGTTTATTCGGGTACTATGTGTAAAGCACTTTTCAATTAGCAAAGAAATCAGTCAGGAAAATACAAAAAAATCGCTTCATTATATACGGATTGAATTAGATTAGAGTTGAAGTGGCATCTGGAGCTGTTTCACAGTATACATAAATATACAACATGTAATTTTAATGGTTACAAGAAAAATACCTACATATCCTTGAGAATAACCGAAAATAAGTTGAAAAGGAACTGATATTAACACCGTAATCAAAACCGATATCTTGAAGAAAGTCGGTTCTAAATATCTGCCATGGAAAGTAACGGTTGTTATAACTCTTTGCAATCCTTGCAATTACAACTAACTATTGACCTTGGATGATTAAGCAAAATGCATATTGTATAGTTTACATGCTAAAAAGCTCACTTCTTTTTGAAACAAACTTTATGTAGCGGTAGTAAGAGGTAACCCATATTCCTCAAACTGTAATCATAATCTAGTGAATTATCTGTAGAACATTCTTACTCGGTACTTGTTTACAAAATGTACTACTTCGGGAATTTAACCATTATAAAAAATTAACAGTTCTGGAGATTGGTGCTAGATCGATACAGTAGGAGGCTAAATATCATTCTCAAATGCCTTTTGTTCAACAAAAATATTCGAAAGTTACCAATGCTGCTACCCCAGTAAATATTACTAAAATATCGCACTGGAGTAATACTAATAAACTTTAAGCACTTTTAAATCATGAGATTTTTTGATATTATTGGGAATGAAAAGCACACTAGCTGATTTCCTAGATATTATCGATGTAAGAGCTGCAATGAAGGTTCTTTTCAGTGGCTACGGGTAGTTTAGAGTTCTGAACAAAATGTGAGTTAAAGTTTCTTGCCTGTTATTTGTTTTTATTTTGGAACAATGCACATCCTCTAATAACATTTATGATTAATCTATTTTGGGATAGCTGTATGAACAAGCAACTGCAAACTGTATTGATAAAGTAAATTTCATTTCAAAGTGAAGGTAATATCCTAGATACGTAGCTAGTAGATCTCGTGTTCGTTAACACAATAAGAAGGAAGATCGTTAATAAGAATGAGGAAAGGAATAGGCCCTAAAATAGAACCGTAGGAACGCCTTTCACAACAACACATAAATTACGTCCAAATTGCTCAATCAATACCTTCCGTCGCCAGTCAGACAGATAACATTGAATCATCGAAGAGACATCTCATTGACACGATGTGTTCCCAATTAGCGAAGGAATAGACTAGGTCCATACTGTCAACAAATCAATAAATATAGAAATATAGAAAGGATAGGTGTTAGTCAATTGTAAAACTCCTAGAATGTAATTGAGAAGGGCTATATTGGTAGAACGGTTTCGCCGGAAACCGTGTTAAATAATTGCTCGGAAATACGTTAAATTTAGTAAAACAATTAAGTAGTTCATTTCTCACGATGTTCTCATATATCTTAGTGAATATGGGCCGAATACTGATTAGCCGATAACTCCTCAAATTATTTTAATCACGCTTATTATGGTATCATGTATATGTCTTGTATCTAACGTCCTGCACTAAAGCGGAAATTTATAAGGCAAACTAAAAGAGCGGTAATAAAATGTATATTTAGCAATATAAGGCGAGATAGATTCGTTGCCTTTTATATCGCTTTCATCCATAGGCGTTATGTCCTTGCCCGTTATCAAGTAGCAGCAATTAACGTCACAAAAATGTATATTTAAAGAGAAAGAAGTGCTCTGATGACCCTTTGTATTGTCAAGAATGTTTCAGTTGAAAGCATTATACAATTCGATTCGACAATGAAAACTTTCAGGTAGCTTATATTCAAGAGATTTTTGTTTTATTATTTTTTATTTGTAATCTTGGTGGTAACCGAGAACATGAAAAACAATGAAATTTCTTTCGTTTATTTTTCAAAGTTTCGGCTGTATAGCAAATAAATATTTGAATGTAGCATACCGTCATGTAATTAAAATCCCTGGACGTCTACAAGAAGTTTTCCAAAAATTGAGTTTTACAAAAGTTAATGTTAAATTTATCCGTTATTTTCTATCCAGACAAACAAGTATTTACTTAAACTTAAATGTACTGAGTAGAAAAGGCACTCGAGTGTATTTTTCCGATTTGGATAAAATTAGATACGGAAAAATTTTCAATACATATGTAGAATTTTGCGCCAGAGTTTCACGTCTTTTTATGAATAAATAGATGGTTGTAGGTTTTCAAAGATTTTATTTTAACCAAGCTAACTCATTACACTATTCCTACTGTTTTAACTAACGTTTTCTTTTTTGTTACACGTGTTTTAGCACACACACTGATCGTTTACGATGATAATATCTCACCCGAAAAAAAAATACGCGCGAAAAAAGCTGCTTACGCTACTGACATGCGCAATGCGCGTTAATTTGTAGTTGTCGGCAATAGCGGAAACTTTACAACATGCTTTTTTTTATGCAACAGTGGCTCAAAGTTACCCCCAAAAACAATTTTTTTGCAGTATTTCATAAATGGGAAGAGATATCGAGATCGGCTCGAGACCATACGTTTCCTTATTAGGAGACGTTCATTTTACGTTAAAAAAAAAAACAGAGACGCACCCACAAGTTAGTTAGGGGTAGGGGGTTAAAAATATATCATTTTTGTTCCCTTATGCTCCTCACATAGTATAAATTTAATTTTTCTTTTTTTAATATTTAAACCGTACATTGAAATATGAAAGTTACGGTTTTTTACGGATTTCTTTTCTAAATGTCCATTTTGGAAAGATGTTTTTTGTGTATCACTACAGCAGACCATTGCTATTCATATTTTTGGAATTAAATTTAAATATTAGTAAAGCAAGATCTGGTCTTCAGCCGACCTCGATATCTCTTCTGGTTTATGAAATATTGCAAAAAATATATTTTTGTGGGTAACTTAAGCCCCCATTACACCCTAAAACTAAAAGTGGGCGCTAAAGGAAATAGTTGTGAAACATTTTAGGGTTCTATATTCTTGCCAAATTTTATCAAAGTCGGAGATACATTTGGGTGCCTTTGCTTGTGAGTGCCGGATATTAATGGCAATTTCCGCTAATACATAGAGTACACTGTGTACTTCGCATCACATATTGATCCTGTTAATAGTTACGCAATTATCTCTGTACTGAATATATCAGTACCAGACGTACTGATTGTCCTGCGGGTTGTAAAAGCAATTTCGCTGCCACCAAGGGAAGAGAGACGATCATTTCTCGAGATCCATTCCATACCAAGCAGATCTTAACATCAAGCATTTAATTGCAACCGCCTTCCTCAAAGCGTATTAAACTTCAAAGTGAAAAACATTTCAGCTTAATCGATTCTACTGACGCCTTGCCACTTAACCGGCGCTGAAAGCCTTTCTTACGCCTTGTTCTGCCATTATTCCTTTACATCCGTATCGCGCCCATGTGGGGAAGGCGTTCTTCGTACGTACGTGTGTCTGTTCAGTTAGATACGTGTACGTGCCGGAATCGACCATCTAAACATATGAGCTTGGTAGGAATTAGTGCGATTCAGTGCATCTTCCTCTTAGTTCAGATTTATTTAATTAAATGTATCCACAACGTTGCACTTGTTGAATTAGATTTTGAAAATTTATTGATTTTAGTCTTTTCTTCATTTTATCTATATACACTAGTCCATGCAAGCACATTGAGTGCTTCAAAACAGTGGCACGTCCTTGTAGCTTCTAAAGTATTTGCAATAGAAAAACGAAATTTGAAAACTATGCGAAATAAATTTCCATATTTCGACCTAGTCAATAAACGTTTGTTATCGCAACTTTAACCGGATATAACCTAGCTTTCCAATTCTTAAATAAGGCCACCTGCATATTTTTTTCATATTCATACACCTGCAATTCCCAAACAAGCCATTTTCAGCAGCTTCTGCAGTTTAGCCTGTGCAATCTTTTCTGTAAGTTCTAGCCACTATATTATGGGTAGCCATGGCTCTTACGACAGCTTGATACAACTACTATATCATCTTCGGCTGTAGTCCTGAAGGTTCTCCAAAAACTGTTCGGCGGGACCAATATGCTACTACTCCAAAGTGTTTAGTAGACTTTCACTGCCGGAATCTACTGTAAAATGATTTCCGAGCTGTTGAGCCGTGGTCTTGTGGAATTACTTCAGTACGTTTTGAAACTTCGACCTTGCCGCTGAAGATGTTCATCGCAGTTGTGAACGAAACGTACGGAAGTAACTCCACAAGACCACGGCTTAACAGCCCGGAAAAGCTTTTTGCAATGCTGCTTGCTTTATAGTAATTTTATCTATTTACTTGTTTCAATTCAGTCTCTGGTCAAGTATAATCCCATATATTTAACCTCAATGGAGTATTCCATTTTCTCAAAAACATTTTGTCCAAACGCATTTTCTTGCTGTTTAACCCGCAACAGACTCCACAGCACCGGTTACAGGTTAAGCATGTAGGGCTATAGTTTTTCCGGCGTTCACTTACAGTTCCTGTTCAAGCATCATACCAATAAAACTTAGATCAAGTTGCATGCGATTTGATAAAATCTCGTCGTGCTTGCCATCAATCAGGCCATCATACTAGGTCGTGTAGTATTCTTCATCGCACAGCATCTTAGGCTGGTACTCAGGCATCACATCAGGTCCCAAAGATCTTTGAGTAACTGTCCAAATCCGCATAGTTCTTACAATTTCTCAGTATTATGAACGGGATGGCCCATCGGATCATCATGAAAGATACGTTAATTAATTACTATTGCGGCAACAATTACATTTGGACAGTAGTTCTCATTAATAACTGGCTCTGCTTAAACTAAACTTATATTAGATTTATTTATAACAAAAATACTCGAAACTGTGGCGTTATCACCAATTCCGCTATGCTGGACGCGCATTTCAATAATTTCAATATTTGTAAACTAAAATAATTTTAAATTATATTCTTATATTTACATTGTAAGTATTATTGATATGAATATTGTAGATTACCTCCAGAAGAAGTCATTAGTAAATGACGAAATATTGTGTTCATAAAAAAAGTATATTTATTGAATCAAAGTATCCATACAATTTTATATCTTTTTAAATATATTTTACCCTAACGAAGTTAAGTCGATACTCGTTTCAAAATAATAGTAAATAGTTAGAAACAAAGGAAAAACAAAATATACCAAAAAATAAAAATATTAATAAAACTATTTTTGGAGCTTATATCCTCTGGACTTTCAGTCAGCCCAACCGTTTGCTAAAGATCATGTCATGTCAGCTCTTAAACGTAGAGTTACAAAATTAACCAGCCCCATATTTGATCAAGAAATATTAAATAAAATCAAAATAGTACTCAAAAACAATAAATATCCTAAAGAATTAATTGAAGAAAACTATAAGAAACATAAATACATGGAATATTTAACATGCATAACATAGTAATAAGAATAAAGAAGGAGAATTGAATGAGAATTTAAGATGGAAATCTCATTATTAACGTGAAGGTATTTGCTAAATTGTCGATTTAAAACTACAATATGTATTCATAAAGGATAACAATAATTGTAGGACGACTTTAAGCCACTACACATGCGTTAATTAACTAACGCTAATTATTAATTAGATCACATTAAAAACGTGTGTAAGACTCGGTTGATATTAGCATACATATGTTTCACCTTACCAAGGACATTCAGTGCTACTGGTCAACCTAATGTATTATACGGAGAAATTCCTATATTTACTCTTAATAAGTGGAAGAATAATTGAATGAGAATTTAAAATGGAAATCTCATTATTAACGTGAAAATCTTCACCTGTATAATAGCAAAAAGTAGTGGACCGAGGATAGAACCATAAGCGACTCCAGTCTGTAATGGAATATTTTTCGATTTCCTACCATCTACCTATATAAAATCACAGCGGAACCACATATAGGGCAGAACAGAAAACGGGGCTTTATGATTCAGAGTGTCGAAGATTTTGTTGAAATCAAGTAGAGTAAGCAAAGTTAGCTTTTGAACGGATTGATCTGTTGAGATTAAAATTTGTTACATCTAGTGATGTGGTAGCAGTACTGGGACCAAAAAAGAGGCTCGACTGATACTCCGGTAACATATGATTGCAAGCAAGACGGTGTCTTATTTGTAAATTTATTACATATTACAAACTTGAGTTGTCATTATTCGATAAAGCAACAACTACTGCTATTTTCTAACTTTCTGAAAATATTTTCTCAAGAATTCAAGAGTTACAACATGGGTAATGTGGTAATAATAAGCGAAATTTAAATATGGAATCGATGTTATTTTTGGTTCGGCCTACTATAATGGCGTATTAGATTGTCGTTTATTGTATTAATGTGGTTGACATCGCTAATAGAAGAAGGGATTGCACATGTCTTGGGTTTAGTGACCTTGAAGTAGAATTTTGATATTTTTCGTTAAAAGATGGTGGTGAAAAAAATCTCTTGTTTTCATTCCTGATAGCCAGTGTGCAGAAATTAAAATATTCCCAGTGTTGCGCTTACCTGGCTTCTATAATCCAGGATCTAGATGACTATCTTGTAAACATCTCTATCGGTTTTGTTTTCAAGTTTTGATAATAAGTAATTAAGATCAGATAGCCCAATAGGCAAATTCGATCCCATATTTAATGTAGAATAAAACAAAAAAATTGTGCTCCTATAAAAAAAATCAATTGAATTAATGTTTGCATTACAGTACATATAACGTAGTCTGCGGGATTATTAGATTTAGTGTTTTTACTATTACAAGTTCTTTTTTCCTACACACGTGGTAATATTCGCAAATTACATTGGACACATTAACAGTTACTTCTAAAAACAGTTTCGTGCTCGAAACACAAATAGCTCCCTCGAAAATCTAATTAAATTAGGTGTACTATATAAATAACACCTGCGGAGATACCTTACGACAAGGTCGTACGTGAGAGCAATTCACAATCGTGTGTTTAGCTTTCCGAAAATGGGGCCGGTAGCAATCAGTGTGCAAGCCACGCCACCTCAAGAATTATTCCAGCCAAATTGTGTATAATGGCAGAGGTTTACTTTCGTGCGATAAGGGACAGACTGAAATAATAAAAGTTTAAGTGTTTTTTTCCCTCGTTCGCCTTAAGAGGACTTTGAAAACACATTTAGACTAAACGTCAACATTCGTAACTCCGTACAAATATTTTCCAGCTGTTTCGGGCGTAAGCGACGGTTATTTCCTCGAAAGGGTAAAGAAAGCAAATTGAATCGCTGAAAGCGCTAGCTTGTCTCCGTTAAATAGGGGAGGGAAATAAAATATTATTCCTACCTCACTTAAGCGGACACGTATAGACTTTGGCAATTTAAAAAGCGCTAGGAAGAAGTTGGAATATCTAAAATAAAAAAAGGAAAATACCTGACCATAAATTTCTCTAGTCTGATGCGTGTATATAAACGAGTATATGTGAAGGCATATAAAAATAGTTACATTCAAAAGCAGGATATAAAAAAGGACTTTATTTTCCGGAGGGATAAAGAAAAAATCCAGAAAAGATGTATAGCAGAGCTACGCATGTGTGCCCACACTTGCAATACATTGATGCTTCGTGCTGTGCTCAAAACATTGACATATGAAATATAACTTTTTATCTCGTATCTCTACGCCGGTCGTATATTAGCAAAATTTAAATTTAAATTCCATTTCGTATAAACGCTATACTGAACTTTGAAGTGAACGAGTAATGCGGTGTCTAGTGACTGGTGTGTAGAAGCGAAGCAGTTCTAAGGACTGCGTTCGTTATTAATGTTACAAATACATTTTTTGTTATTATTTTTTGCATGCTGAAACTCTACCAATGAGACACAATTTTAATACCACCTATAAAACAGACAGCAGAATAATCCACACAATGATACAATATATATTATAGGCATATATACAAAAAAACTGTTGAAGTTCATACCTCTTGTCTGAATATTTAGCTAAGGAAGCGACGAGCTTTGCTCCAAAGCAAACATCAATGCTAAGGGAAAACAATTTCTCTGTTTCAAAGATACTTACATATACCCCATTGATAGCTATTATTTCTTAGATATGAAGACATATTGTTTGAGCGAAAGAAACCTTCACGCCTTCAAATTTGTCAATTAATTTTGCTACTTTTAGTCATTAAAAATTAAGTCTACGTCACTCCGTATTGTACCGAGCGTTAGCGGACACTCTTGTAGAGTGTCGAATGGAACGAACAATTTGAAAATAGGAACATATATGTATTGTTAAAACTTTCAAACCAAATAAAGTTAGTACGCAGATGAAAGGTACCAACTATCTATAGTTTTCAAATAGAGTGTAGTTTAACCATTGATAAATTCATGAACCGCTCAATGTATTAACTTTCGCACCAATTTTGGACTCTTAGAGAGCCAACTACCTGCGCGCTCTATAAGATAAAAGTTTTGCTGTAACAACTCCAGGAAGATTATTTTTGACTTCTGTTATACCTTGTTTTATAAACAACTTTCCAACTACTTAAATACTTATGTTATATATTACAGATTATTACAGATTATTAGATTCACTTCAATAAACGACCTGAGTTAACAATAAGTCGTTTAGCCAAGAGATAAATAATTTACAACCATTTTAAAATTCTGTAAAATGGACGTGCCAAGCGTTAATTCAATTTAATTAAAAATCAGTTTTTTTTCTATAATATCAACACATGTTAACAGAATAGAATATATATTTGTACTTAACAATATAAGAACCAAACCTTTTTGTTTTTAATATTTTTGTAATTCCGAAATAAGATCGGAAATACAAAAACTATATTTACAGTTCAGAATAAATGCATAAATTTTGGATAGGTTAGCAATGTCTACGCGGCGATTTATCCTCGTTTGTCTTTATTTATGTAAATACTTTTTTTTTCATTAGCTACGACTTTATCTTATTCAAAACTAAATTTATTTTCATGTTATAAATGTAATCGATAATTATTGTTTTCAAGCACGGATTCATTTTTTTTTTTTTTAATTTATAGGTCTGTTTGTTGGATTTGTTAATTTTAATTGCCGATACATTTTTTTTAGGAACTAATAATTAAACAGCATTATAATTTAGGCACCTTCCTGAAGATATTGCTTTATTTTGCCATGATGTGGACATAATTCATTTCCAAAGAAAATTGAGAAAACAATCATTTACATATTTTTTTTTATAAAAATTAAGATTAATTTCTAAATTATATATAATAGTTTCTTCAAGATCCTCAAGTACAAGTTGTGCAATCAAACTTGATATTGATGATCCTGTTGCTCAATCTCTTTAATGCATTCCTTTTCGCATTGAAAATTAAATGTTTTTATTTTATTTAAAGATTCCATTAAATCAAATGATCTTTATGTACCTAATAATTATTATTTAGGAAGTTAAATAAGGTGGTTATCCTCTCAATCAACATATATATTATACGGCTTACCGGTTTCGGTCAGAGATTATCATCAGAGCCATCCACGTATCTGATGATGGCTCCATGCAATCGACCGAAACCGTAGCGATAATAATAAGTTGATTAAGAAGGTAATCACCTTGTTATTATTTTTCCTAAATATCAATTTGTCAATTTGGACATTAATATGAATAATAATTATTGCTTTTTATTACTTTAAAGATAGAGTCTTCTAAAAACTTTGAAAGCCCTTTTTATACACTCTCAGCTTTTAGCAACAAAATTATAATGTTTGGCTCATTTTTTGATTAAGTTTATTATTTAGCTGGTTAGCTAGGAGAAACAGCTAAATAATACTTGATTTTTTTTTTAAAGATTAATGAAACGCTTCCAGTATACTTCTACAATTAACGTGTCAATGGGTACCCTAATCTAATTCGTATTTAAATGCGATATTCATTGAAAAGGTTGCAATTTCTTTTTGATTTTTTCAAGACGCATAAGGCCTTGAATGTCCATTTCCATTTTATTATTATAAAAATAATTATGGTGCAGTCCAAGTGCATGACAATCCTTAAGGATATTGAAGGTGAAATTCGTGTAAGTTTGTACAATTTGCTTTTCATTGACTTTTTAATTTAAATTTATTTTCCGTGATCGTTTGGCTTCGTTTACAGTTTTTAATTCTAATTTATCCGTTTCGGGAAAATACGCGACTGTTATTTCAACATTATGTTCTCTTTTATTCTCAATTACAAAATAAATTTGAGTGGTTGTCTTTGCATTTAATTACAATCCAAGTATAAATATAATGCTATAGACTAGTGATTGTAAATTTTCATTTTCATTTACCGGTAATTCGGTAAATGAAAATAAAAATACCGGTTTACCGGTAAATTACCGGTAATTTTTTTTTTTCATGTGTTACATTAATGGGGATTCCCCAAGAAAATAGGATTAGAAATTAAGCTAGAATAATGTATATTTTGCACAATCTTAAGGCATAATATTAGAATTTTGTAATAAATATTTGTATTTAATTATTTTAAACAGTTGTTAGAAGTAAAAAAAAAAGATTAAGGTTCAAATTTTAATGTTATTCTACAACAATGTCGCATTAATGTCCTCTCATAATGTGATGTATTCAAAATTGCTATTATTAATTTAAATACGTGATATATTTATATATATTTATATATTATTATTTTTAAATATTAAAAAATGTGACATTTACTTACTCTTTAAGAAAAACGATTTTAAACTTTTAAAAATCTTAAAAAAAACTCCAGAGCACAAATCACATATGCTAACTCAACTTTTTTTTCGAGAGATGAATAAAATCCACACAAAAACCAAAGCATGAGAGAATTGAAATTGCACTTGTTGACAAAGGCAGGTAGGAAAAGTGGGATGTTTTGCTTCCTACCGTTCTAGCAACCGCCCTAGCAACAAATCAACATTAATCTCGCTTTTCTTTGCGCTGCTTTTCGTTATCCATCTTGTTTGAGACTTATTTTCTTTTAATTTCTACACGACCTTTTTTCAAATTTTTGCGTTTTTTGTTGAGATTTTTTCGATTCCTTCTCTTTCTGACTAACTCGGTGGAATGGAGATTATACGTTTCTAATCAAAAATTTTTGTCAGTTTCTTTTCTATATTCTCTATTCTAGGGCATTACAGCGGCCTCAATCTCAAGAAAGTTTAAATTAAAATTAATAATTGGGTATATTGTTACTTACACTTGCCTGTTTTTTTTTTACTTTCAATGTCCCTTTAGACCTTTAAATATCTATAAACACAATATTTCGTAGATAAAAATTTCTGGTATGGATTTTTCATTTACCGAATTACCGGTAAACTTTTGTAATTTACCGGTAAATTTCCCGAACGTTTTTTGATCAATTTACCGGTTAACCAGTATACAATCCTTATTATAGACGACCTTGAAAAATAGTTTAACCTATTATAAAACCGTAAGACCTATATAAAACAAAGGGCTAGACAATGAAAGAAAATTTGTTAAACTTGTATGACAGGATACATTTCTCGGTAGAGATTTCATGACATAATTACTCACATAAAAATTATGTAACGTAGAATAGGTATAATCTATTCTGTACAGAAAAATGTCATTCGATACAGAAAATTAGAACTTGCCCTATATTTCTCTACATAATATGGAGGGGAAAGAAGTCCGAAACATGTAAATTGCGCATGTTTGGCACTTCTTAGTTTATTTGGTGGTTTATTTGTTCATTTTTAGTGTTCATAACGTAACCTGCATATGGATTTTATTATTTTGTAAGTTTTCTAACATATTTATTTATTAATATAGTTGAATTTTCGTCGAAAATGTTTATAATTTCGAATATAAAAAGAATATCGTGGTCAAGGCAACAAGTTTCCTGGTTAATTGAATTATATGAACGCATGAACATCTATATAGTTCAAAAATAAAGTTGTATTAACAACTAGGGTAGCTTTATTTGTTTGTTTACATCAATTTCGACGCAACTAAAACACATATGCCTGCAACAAATTTTGCCCACAATTTTGATGCAATATCACTCATATTTTTATTTTACAAAATATTTTTTCTACATAATTTGATAAATAATTACATTGAGCATTCTCTACCGAATTATGTATCATGTCATACAGGCTGTAGAGGATCGCATATTTCCAACCGTATGGCAGATGAAAAAGATCGAGACAAATGGAGAATCTGATCTATTTATTTCAACATAATGTAGATTTTTGTACCATTTTTTTATTAATACGGCAAATTTCAAATTTCAAACTTCTGATGCTGGTAGAAATCTTCCCAGCCTATCAAAATTCAGATAAAATTCCCGTGCTCAGCGAAAAGAAACAAATAACATAAGTAAATATTAAAGTTCAAACTTTAAGATTCCTACCTAAACTTCTACTCTTCCATAATTGCGTAAAATGAAAAAACATCAATCCACGAGTTAAAACTTGTAATGTATGTAGAAATTGCTTTTTTTTTCATTGCTTACATCCTCCACAGTTAAACAACATGCAATATAAATCTGTTTTGAGTCCGGGGAGAGCAAATCTAATTTCACTGGGCCGCCTCCAGCTACGAACTAAATAAGTTTTTTCGTGCATGGATCACAACAGGGAATAGTACGTATGTATGTACTAACCAATGCAAAAGTCCCCTAAAAGCATGGAAAACATGCAATTTCCTATTGATGATCTGGTTATTTTTTGTGATTACCGATACAATTAACGGAATAAAATGGCAGGTGATTTTATATTATCTCGTAAATTGGAAATATTTACAACCACATCAGAGAATGGACAATTTGTTGCGAATTATTCATTATTCGTGCATATTTTGCAATATATTATGTAAAAACAAAGATATAAGTTTTAATACATTACATCGGTAAAACATGATGGAGTATGCAGTGCATAATATACACAAGCCCGTTAAAAATCGCAACAAATGCATTACAATGTAGTATAGTCTGTCTACATGCAATTGTCGCTTGTTTTAAAAGGAATAAATCACTCGAGTAATACGAAATATTGTTAATACGACCATACGTCATTGCGTACAAAATCAACTAACAATAGTCTATTTATATGGCAGTTTATGTAATTGACTTTTGATAGTTCTGTCGGGAATTTATGAGGGGCACATCGACAATGTACGGGTCGACATCAGACACACACCCACACATGCACATAATACGAACGTTTAAATTTCGACGAATTAACGACCGAAATTTTAATGCCTCCCTAATTTAAACGTACATTTTACAGCCGCCACAGATACGGTTTCGGGTAGAATCGGAAGCTGCGATAAATCAATATAAGTGCCAGGGAATTTATTTGATGTAGAAATTGTATCCTACTGAAAGTGTTTCAATCGTATTTCATGGGGGCCAAATCGTAAATTGTATTCGCAGCAAAATACGATATTAGTTCCGTTGCACGAACGTAAAAAAAATGGATTAAATTCTACAATAAACGCTAAATTTATTGATAAAGAATTGAGATTGATATGGGTACTACTGAAAAGTTGAAAAAACAAATGTTTCACTCCCTTTTTTTCTTCTTCCATTATATTTATATCATTCCTGAAAAATGACATTGTGGCTCTAATGCTTTCTGTGAGGTCAAACAGTATACGATATGTTCCTTGATTCACAAGTTGATAAATGCATTACGGTGGTATTGTAATACAATAATGTAATACATGATCATAATTTACAGGTGTAGCATACTATGCATGTTAATATCTGTCAAAATAACCTTTTTAGTTTCTTTCAATGTAGGTGAATACTGAAAGATCTACACTGAGAAAAAAAAATTAATAATCATAAATAAAAATACAATTATCGTAAGTAAAAAGTTCAGCTGAATAGGGGACAAAAGCACAGATTACTTAGCACTAGTAAAAAAGAGATCCTAAGCACTGATACTAGCAACAAGCAATCTAAATCACTTACGGTCTGCTTCATACCGGCAACTTATGAATTTACTTATGATAATTAAACTGAAGAAGTAAACCAAAGAATATATGCAGTAGCGGTAAGTAAAAGATTTGCTCATGCCCAGTAGATGTATTGCTATGAGTGAACTATCTATAATGGCTATCCACACCTTCATTAAACCTCAATTAATGCAAGCTATTAGATACTTGGATAAGGAAAAGAGTATCATTAATGCACGTTCACTAATACCTGATATATAGAAGTAATGTTTGTATGATATACATTCTACCTTAATTTGTTGTTCAACTATAGTACACTGAGAGAAATACATACTATTGAGAAGTAAAAAATCGCTAACGACAAGTAAATATCTGGCCTTAAATAGGCGCCAAGTCAGTTATACCCCTAAAGACACAAGCAATCAGTTTTCCTAAAATGACTTACTGACTATAAGCTACCTCAGTTTGTTAAGAAACAATATAAATTTCTAGTAAATGTAAGTTAAGAAAATTGCTGCTCTACCAAACAACTTGCTTGTAGTAAATAATTTCTTTTAATAGCGAATAAAAATATAGTCATAATAAATAACGAACTTACTGAGAATGATGTTTCAGCCGCTGGTGCTTACTTTCTTTTTATTGCTAACAAGTATATAAATCTTACAGTATTAAGTAAACTGCCCACTTGACTTAAGCTGAGCCGCTTAATTGACGTAAGTGAGCTGCTTATTGGGTACAAGTGAACCGCCTACTTGCGCAAGTGGACTGCTTCTGGCTAGTAGAAGTGAGTGTGCTTTACTTGATGTAACTAGGACTGCTTACTCGGAATTAGTGAGCCGTTTACTCAACGGAAGTAACTAGATTACCTCTATATATAGATGAAAGCCCGAGTTTCCATAGGAGCAGGTTTAATGCGTCGCGTACAACGTAAAACGCCCAGCGCAACACGCCGTCCATCCAGTCAAACAAAATAGTTACGTCCGTTTTCCTAGAAAGCCCAACTATTTTATTTGGTTGAGTGGATGGCGTATGCACTGATGGGCGATTTACGTTGTACGCGAACGCATAAAACCTGCTCCTAGGAAAACCCAGCCTAAACAAAGTAAATTTATAAAAGCAATAAAAACTTCATCTGGTGTCCCATTTGCTATAATCTATCAGCAGAGAGCTTCAAAGGTCATCAAGTTCATTAAACATTGGCTGATGTGAAACCCGTAGAGAAGAAGAACTGAGTAATAAATAATAAAAATGGCGTTAGTGTATATAGATCTTTTATTAATATTTGAAAAGGAATACATGAAGCTATAATAAACAAAATGAGCTCGATAGAAAAGAACACTCTTTACAAGAAACTATATATCGCATACTAAGATAGTGGCGAACAAATACGTACTTCTTTTTATTATCGGTACTTTCAGAAAATGGTGCTTATAAATTTAGTTAGGACAAAGGTTTGTAACATCGAGATATTCATTGTCAGCCGGTCATATGCAAATTACTACTTCCGATCTTCGTGATATTTTGGTTTCTATATACTATAATGTAGACCATCTTAAAACAAAATCGTGAAATCGCCTGCAACCAGCAATTCTTAAAATTTGCACTAGTGCCACACAACAGTTTCAAACTCATAATTTTACTAAGTACTTAATATATATTACTTACTTCAATGCAGAATATAGATCGCAAGCCCCAACTCTAATAATCTGAGTGATATTTAAACACCATTATCCAAACATTGCAAGACAGGACTACGTAGCACAACGCATCCCACAGCAGTACAAATAAGAATGGCGTCGGCGTGCCCGCTTCCGTATAGAGCGGTAAATTACCAGCTCACTTACTTTAAGCAAGCCGGCAACTGAAGAACAATAAACAGTTTATTTGCGGAACCGAGCGCTTGTTTTAAAACAGCTTTTTACTTGGACTAATAAAGAACTTATTTATAGCTAATAATAAAACACAATATGTAGTCTTACAATTCAATCTTAATAGCAAGTAGCCGCATGATGAAAAGAAACAAGTTTTAGCATTATCATCTTACTAATGCTTAATCGGCAACTTAATTATGAAATTACAATCTTAGCTAGTTATAAATTCATTAGGAGAACCAAGTGAATTTAAGCAAAGCCTTATTTAACTCATTTTTCTCAGTGTAGTGGCAGGAAGGTAGGAGAGTTTAGTGAATATTTTATATAAAATTGTAAATAAAAAGTAGTATTATTAAGTAATAGTTTATATTTTGTATAGGCGAAACCATTTGACTACTGATATGTATGAAGATATGGTTCAATTAACAACAGTTTTTTCTAAACAGATAATGACATAAAATATATTCCTCATAATAAAAAATGAATTGAAAACAAAGCATAAAAAAAATAAGGTAATGGCCCCTAAACGTATTTGTTATTGAAATTTTAGCATCTAACAAGAAAAACATATTTACAGATAATGTGCTAAACAGTATAAGTCGAATTCGCAAAAACAAGGTCTATTAATTGGCAAAAACTATAACAGAGTGTTCATTAAAATAAAAAGAAAAGAGGGAACTCGGTTGAACGGAGTACCAGTCACAGACATAGAATCCAAATCAGATGTTTATATTTTCTTACACTTATCTGCAAAGTTTCATAACATCCTTGCGTTTTAAGTTATTTGCTTGGTTCCATATTATCAAACCTGTATAATGAGAATGTCAAAGCAAATAAAAAACTTTTGAATTAAGTCAAATTATTAAAGAAAGGTCCACTTTTGTTTACAAAATTGCACTTAAAATACGTACCCCAGAAACAATTAGTTTTGACATAGCGGGCACGATGTTTAATTAATTGTAAATACGATCTCGTTCTTTAAAGAAATTCGTCCGGTTATCAGTCAGGCTATATAAAATAGCTCTGCTGAAATCCTCTGGCTGATTTATCCCTATAGTTACAGTTATTTTTTACACGATATACCTAGAATTGTTTTTGAATTTCTATAAGCAGATTTTTCTCAGAATAACATCAAATTTCATCTGGCATCCAATTTGTCACCCATTTAATGAATCAATCTGTCTGTAGCAAAGCAATAATGCTTAGAATAAGAAAAACCGAACCGATGATTTTAAAATTGGACAGGAATTTCAGTTGTGTCCCGTTAATGGGAAATCAATTGGCAGCCTAATTGTACGGTGGAATGTGGAAACAGTGGCGACATTGCGGCAATTTATTAGAGAACTGGACGCGAATTGCATAGACACACAGCCACACCAAATTAATTCAGTGAGTGTTGACTTGGGTGGTCACGTTGGTTTCGGCTACAGGTGCATGACAAATGCCGTAACACGCGATTCAGTGGAAAATGCAGCATACAATTGTAGGGTTTAGGTTAGAACGCACCCGATTTATTAAAAGATATAATAATGAAAAACGTATAAATGTTAAAATATAGGATGTCTGATAATACTGTTTTCGTGGCTATCTAGGGTTGCATTGCAAGAATAATTAGGGTAACTTGTGTTTTGTTATGGTAGATACGCTCATTACGGTTCGACTTCGACTGACTTATTACCCCGTCGTTCGCGCGGAATTTTAAAAATTTCTCTGGCACAACACATTTTCACATGGATTAATATTAATGTACATATATAAGTTGCGTTTGTATTAGCTGAAATAAGTCGTCTCACGCTCATTACCCTGCTTATAATTAATGGCATCTAATTGATACAGGGGTTTTTTTCACTTAATGAAATCTTCTTTATATACACAGAAAATGGATATAGGCTAGAAATTTTCAGAGTTTTAATTAAAATTCCCATTTAATTAGCGCTACGCTTTATATGCGGTTGCATTTTCCTCTGATTAACAAAATAAACCCAACGGAAGTAAGCAAGGAGAATTTATAGAAATTCGCCGCGGGCATTCTCTGGGCTTGCCGCTACCGCTCGCTGTGTCCCGGTGCAAGATAAACTAAACTTAATTGCACTTATTAATGCAGATTTACGACAGACACGCGAGAGTATATCGTCGCCCTCCGATAATGAAATTTGAAATAAGATTTTTATCATTAAAAAGAAAGAATCGGGTTACAAAGCGAGGGCTAGTTGTACACACTTCCTAGCTGGGCGTGTAATGATACGAATTTACGTGTATTTTGATTCTGTCCAAGGCTTTTTTTAAACGGAAACTTTAATTAAACTGAGGTGTGCTACGCGAAACACCGTTTAGCGTCTATGTAAAAGGTATAAGCTAATTCAGTGAATTTGTTGTGTTGATACTGTATACTATATTGAACCATTTCATATTCCACATTTCTGGTTAGATCATAGCACAAAAATTAAAAAAAAAGAATTGCCATTTTTTTATACGTGGAAGAAGTTTCTTTTCTTTATTGGTATTGGTTCTTATACCAGCTATAGGATGTAGCGGCTAAGCATATGAAAACTGCACTCGCATCTGATGAAGGATTATTACCTTGTTTTTATTGTTCTTCATCTAAAATAGTCATGCACTTAATCTCACATCCCTAACCCCTATTATATGGGAGAAATGGGGATAACAATCCTTAAAAAAACGTAAAAAACATTTTTTTGAGTACCTATTGAAGGTATCTTTATGAAATTTAAACTGTACTTGACTATCCATAAACTCATTATAATATAATTTTTTCAGAATTCTTGTGATACTGGAAACTGTAAAAAACGTATTTTTTTGGGAGTAATTTTTTATACTAACTCCCAAAGTTACACCTACCAAAAAAATATATTTGATTTGTTCATTGGTTAGTACTAGAGTTAGGTTACAAAGGGTCGAATTGATGGAAGTATTAAAAAAATAAAAACCAATAGATTGTGCTATGTATCAATATTTCCACTATACCTATCGTCATAAATATGTTATTATAACAAAATGTACGCCTACAAATAAACTATGATGCGGCAAAACTGAAAGGGCGCATCACCATATCACTCCGGTAACTGTCTTTTGAACACTTTATCACAACTTGTAGACTGGGCGGTTGCCTATCCAATATTATCACCTAGCATTTATGATAAAGAACAGGCAATATGTCAGTTTTCACAAAAGGTTGATTATCTACTTTAAAATCTTATTATAATGTACACTTTAGTTTCCACTGGTTTCTTCGAATTTATTTGTACAATTAACACACCATACGGTTCGCTCCTCCAAAGGGCATAAAGGCTCTGATCGAAATAATTTGTCATTCACAAAGTTTGGATGACACTGTGTATTTAATAACCCACAAATAAAAAAACATTCAAGATAAAAAAAATAAAGAAATACAATGATTACAATAAAATAACTCTTAACAGATTGAAGACGATTAACTTGCGTACTAAATACTAAATTAAACTATTAAATAGATCTAAATTCGAATTATAGGTTAAATTAAATATCTAGATTACAATATTAGCCGGAGAATTTTATGTGCCATAGATTTAGAAAAATAAATAGATTAAATAGAAATATTAATTAGCTTGCGAAGAAAACAGAATAATAAAATAAAAATTAAATTCCACTTAGCTGGAGATGCGCTTGGAGGGTTGGTGTAATCGCGTGCTGATGTCAAGGCGTGGTCCCCTTTCGAATTCAACGATCTGGATTTGGTCTCCCAAATTAAGTACTTCGATACACCCTCTGTCCAAATTCCAAGCCAAAATTACACTAGTAGTTGATGTAGACCGTAGATAATAGATGATAATAAATAGTAGGTCCCTAAGATAGGATCAGATTACTAAACTGATAAAATATAACAAAAGTCCGCTTACCAGTGACCTAAGATGACGCCATTAACAAAATGTGAAATGCCGGCTGACGCTGCTTTCAAAACCCTTTTCAGGAAATATCGATGCAAAGGACACAAATCTCCTGCAGTCCCAGTAAAACGAACAAAAATGCACTCGATATTAGAAGTTTCCTCGCGCGACAAAATCCCACAACGTGGTAATATAAATTTAATTGTACGAAGCAACTTGAACAGCGCGTCTAACTGATATGCGAGCCTTGTGCTCTCTCCTTAGCTAGCAAGAAAGGGCCGAACGAGTCGGAAAATACCACGTGAATCAAAAGTCACTGACAAACTCAAAAAATGCGAAGTAATTTACACAAAAAAAAGGTTTAATGAATGAAACAAACTAATAATTGAAGAATAAAAAGCAAATTTAACTGACAAGGAATTACTAATTAGTTTGGAAAGAATAACGAAAATGAGACGTTAAATTTCACTATCGCGGTAAGATACGAGCAAGGAGTTCGAAGCCTCACTGCTAGATGGCGTTGCAGGGTCTAATTCTTAATTAAATGAAATAAAAATCTTTAAATAAATCTAAAAATGAAGTGATCGCAATCCAACGGCAACAACTTTATTATCTTTAATGACTTCAAGTTCTCTATTATTTCTTTACGAAATGTTAAATGAAAATAGCATCGCACTTAATATATTCAAAGCTCCTGCAAAATACTCAATAAAACAATTTAACTTTCATTAACAAAATTTACTTTTGCCTAAATCTAAGTATACGTGGCCTGCTAACTATGTTTTGACTCGCTAGTTAACTTCTTACAACTTGAGAAAACTTGTATGAAAATCGAATCGTTCTGGAAACAGGTCACTGCATACTCATTATAGCACATTATAGGATAACATTGTACCGAGTCTACATCACACATTACAAGTTCGAAATTCGTGCGGTCGAATGTTGTAAAATCGCTATATTCGACGGGTCCGATTTCAATATTTCATCGAGTATAGTACAGAGTAGTCATCATCGTATCTGATGAGCCACGAAATATTTATAGTTTATTTGTAAGTGTATATTTTGTTATAAGAACATATTTATGACGATAGGTATAGAGATAGTTTACGGGTTTTAATATAGTTTGGGGTAAATGATTGATACATATGCAGACATCCATAATTGGTTTTTATTTTTTTAACTATGTTCACTAATTCGACTTTTTGTAACTTTAACATGTAGTACCTAACCAATGAACAAATAAAATATATTTTGTTGGTAGATGTAACTTTAGGGGTTAGTATAAAAAATCACTCTCAAAAACATTTCTCGTTTTTTACAGTTTCCAGTGTCACAAAAATTCTAAAAAAAAATATATTATAATGAGTTTATGGATAGTAAAGTACAGTTTAAATCGCATAAAGATATCTTCAATAGGTACTGAAAAAAAAATTTTACGTTAGGGATTGTCACCCCCACATTCCCTTATAATAGGGATTAGAGATGTGAGATTAATTGTATGGCTTCATCATGTACTTTCAGTGACAAAGGAAGATCACGACCCCAAAAATTCAAGAAAAGTATGAAACCTTGGGAAAAGCACCCGTATAGCTGTATAGTACGCAATTTTTTGTCATCGATATTTTCTTTGATGGGGTGAAATGATCCATCAAAAATTGGCGGATTTTCAATTTTCTCCATATAAGCATAGTAAAATAAAGATAGAAAGATCTTAGTTTATACTGCAGATGTTTGGTAACAATACGAAGAAAAGTTTTAAATGGTTGTGACTTTTAAAATTCTGCTTAAAACTGTTTAAGTTATTCCAATATAGAGAGTGCTTCTGAAGTAAATATGAACAATTTTTTTAGAAGATTTTCAAATCTTGTGCTGCTGTATTTCATGAACACTATAATGTTATTCAATTACAGTATTTTACTCACAATCACTATCGGCGCCAAAGTATCACGATGTACTTTATGGTATGCATAAAAGTGGATACTCCTTCAATTTGGTAATTGAAGTTGCTCCGCCGGCGTTCTCTGGTATCCCTGGTATTGAGGGTATATAACTAGACGGCAGTGCGTACACTATTTAAAAAGATAAAGGAGATCTCTTTGGTGGATAGTAAGATATTTTAAATTCTTATTAAAAATTATTTCTCCCTATAAAATAAAAGATACATGTCAATTCGAAATTATTACAGTTTATATTTTAATATAAAAAAAAAAATAAGACTTTGGATTAGCATTTATCTTAGAAAACGAAGTATATCAGGAGAAAAACGTTTCCGTAAAATCCAAGTGCTGCCTGAAAGATTCTTTATACTTCATATATGTTTTTACAGGGTAACTAAAACTTGAACAGAATCACAATATATAACTGTTGCTTCTGGCAAATCGATGAAATATTCTAGAAGTTATTAAAAATTTAATATTCAGCGAAATTCAAGTTCCAGTTGTTACATAACTTTAATGCATATTCGCTCTGTCGATTTTTCTTTTTAAAGTATCTGAGATGTAGCGGCGAAGATTTTCAAGAAGTTCATGCTGTAAGGGTAGTTATAAGAACTACGCTGGATATAAAATTGAAAAGCTTGTCACAGAAAGATATAGCAATAAATACTAAAAATATCATCTAAGTGCAGTTGGCTTTTCTTGCTATGTATTGGCTGCATTGCGTTCATTTGTTTTTCTTTTATATATAAAGGATTGTCTTTGCTGGTGGCTTGAACTTTTATTTTATCTTTCTCTATTAGTTCCTGGTAACTATTACTACTTAACTTCTGCAACCGTTATTCTTCCTTTTAGGTTGTGTTTACATTATTTCCTATTTATTCCATTGTAATCAAACCTGGAGTTCAAACCTACTTATTTACGTTTTTTATGGACTAAAGCTTTGATGGATTAGAACATTATTTTTTACCTTTATAATCAAGCCTGTATAGAATTCTAACGGAATTGCAGAAACTTCTTCTGAAGATCACTAGATCGAATGTCACAAATTATTTATTGATTCATTATTAGAAAATACTTAATATTGTTATGGAATCATAAGTATAGTATCCTCAATAGCTAAACTCGTGTAGTATGTAATTTTAGATGGAGCACGGAATTTTATTAGTTTTTCATAAATAAATTCTAGACCACTCACGATTGTCTGAGAATGCTGCATGCATTCTTTTACATGTGAATCGCAAATACATACACTGTGTCTCAAAAACTTTTATACAAATAGAGAAAAAGTTTGTTTTACATTTCACACAGGGTAAATCAAGAATATGATTTGAAGTGAGAGTAAAATACGTACAAACTGTAGTGATCTTCCTAGATAAAAAATACAAGATATTATTGAATAAAGGATGAGACACAATTTGATAACCTCCTTATCAATTTATCAGCACTGCTATAACTCCAAATGTTATTATAAATGTTATAGAAGGATTTAATTAATGAACAATTAGCTGTTTAGAAAGGGGAGGGTGGATACCTGGATTGAAGTTCGGTAATATTTAAGTAATTTTACATGTTTCCAATTAAATTTATTAGTTGCGTATTTAAATTTTAAATTGATAAGGGAGGTTATCATGCTTATTCTTTATCCAATATATAACCTAATTAATATCTTGTAATTTTTATCTGGGAAAACCACTACAGTTTGTACATATTTACTCTTACTTCAAATTATAATTGTATTCCAGCCAATGTTTTAAAAATTTTGTGCTTGACTATGGATTTAGAAGTAATGCAGAGCTTTTCATCAAGAATATTTTTTTGTGAAATGAAAGATAAACTTTTTCTCCATTTGTATAAAACTTTTTGCAATATTTCAATTTCTTTCACTAACTAGATAACATGATCAGTTTTCCAATAGCAACAATTATTAATTTGTCTCTAAGTAAAACAAATTAGACAAATGTAATTCATCGCTACTAATATATCGTGTTAGTCACTACAAAGTCATGCGTATAATAATAAATACGTCTGCCGCTAAATCTTCTTTGCTGTTGCACTACATGATCGACATTTTACTACTTTCCTTTCAGAAAAAAAAAAAAAATATGATAAAAAACTTAAGATATGTATATTAGCTTATTCTTGTAATAAAACTTTACATCGACGTATAACGTATTATGAGATAACTATACGTTTTAATTCCAATATCAACAAAACTCATTTCAACTTCTTTATTATAAAAATTACATCTACAAATTCTAAAATGATGAAAGAATACTTTTTTGATCTGAAGAGAATTACTGGACGGCTTCATGAAATTATTATCTTTTCTTTTTGTTTTTGTAAGTTCCAGAGAATCCTATATACAGATCAGCAGTACGGAAATGTGGGATTGTAGAAAATTTATTTTAAGGAATATTTACATCCGACTGGGTGATATTCTTGCAGAAATGCCACTACCAACTGGATTGCCATTTCTGCTGTTTTTTGTTTTTCTCTCCAAAACTTGGGTAAACGCAAAATGATTTACAAGTGGTCGAGCTTGGGGTCAAACAAAAATATACCATTCTTAACTTTTACCTCACAATTAGAGATAATTTATCTCGTCAAATATCTAAAACTCTATCGTTCTCGATTGATACCTTTGACAATCATTTACATCACACCTACCCTTAGGTGTAGCGTGGAAGAAAATACAATGGGATTTTCTACCCCTATTTTCCCACATATATTAAAAGAAGGTGCATTTAATGTTTCCTTGTTGCGTTCCTATTGAGACAATTTTTAAATCCTCACAGGTTTTCCACTTTTGTTTAACATACCTGAATGGGTCGGAAGGCTATTATATTTGCATAAGTCTCGTTTAAATAGACAGCATAACAAGCAGGATCAAAAGGGAAACAGTTGCCGCTGTGAAGTAATACAGCTTTCAAACAAAACTTAGGAGAGTTTATGAATATTTACTATGCAGTTGGATCGTGGTCAAATTTATTCACATTTCATCGAGCCATTAATGTCGCGGTAAATTATTTTTCATTTCAATAAAAGGATGGGACCACCCAATTCCGTTTGACTCAGACTGTGCGGTTTAGCACCTTTACTCCAAAACCAGGACCATGTGATGTGTTAGGCTAGTCGGGTACTTCTTCAAATCACACCGTCTACACTTTCAAGATCATAACTTTGGGATGGTACATTGTACAAAATATTATCGGTGTTGGCGTTAATTTTGCGCTAGTCAAATATTTTAGTATTGATTTTTACAAACTTTGCCAGACGAGTTGACTACGCGTGTTTAATCGAGAACAGGAAATTACTAGAATTTCGTGTGAATTCTTTGTTCAGATATGAGATTTACTATTTTCTAGTCATCAGAAGCGTCAACCAATCAAAATCCTAATCTAATACGGTATGCATTATACGCACCACGTGCAACTGCACTGTTGTATTTTGTAGAGTTGTTTTGCGAATTAACATATCCAAACAAACCACCAAACCTGTACTGACCTGAATTGCACTTGTATTAAAGATGTATTGGGAACATCTTTTTACGTAATCAGTTCAGATTTGTGTCAAATAGCACAAAAATTAACTTAATTTTATAATGCTTCTCAAAAAATCATTTTAAAATTGGCACGTTTAGTTGAAACCAAAACTTTTGAATGAGTGGTTTTGCATATTTATAATTGAGAAAACATGTATATAAAATATTATAGCACTAAGAAATAAGAGTTGCATATTAAAAAGAAGTCGTGTTTAGAAAACGATGTTAAATCACCCAATAGACCGCATTCATTTAGTTAAACAGCTAGTAAATTTGTCTAGTCTATATCAAATAAAATGTGACTAGAAATATTTTATAATTTACGCATTAAATTATATCAGCTGTTCCAATATGCTAGTACCTTGCACTAACTGTACAGGTCTCTGGCTGGTTGACCGAAGTAATCCTCTGCGTTCTTTTTTGGCTTGCCAAAAACTTCCTGTCTTCTTGCGTCCAGAGCCTTACATTCACATAGAATATGATTCTCTGTTATCCCATTACACAGTCTGCAGTTGGTATCTCCAGTGTTTATATTTTAAATCGGCTTTTTCGTTCCTCGATGTCGGAGATTATCTGGGCAGCACAGCAAAGTGACTGTTTCAATCTGCAGGCTATTCAGTTCTAGAATACATCCCAAACCAGTGTTGATGTAATTTGAGATTCACTATTGCAATATAGACCCACTTGTTTTATAAGCTATCTGATTGATTCAGTTGCACAATGCAATATTGCATATGCCTCTGCCTGAAAGGCTGATAGCATAATTTTCCTAGAGGAGATGTGACCATTATATTTCTCGCCTTACTACAGATTCCAGCTCCAGTATCGTTCTCGGTTGATGTGACAAATACAGCCGCAACTGTAATTATGCCTATCACTATAATCTACAAAGAGCTGTAAATCGTGTAATTTATCAGTTTAACAGTGCGATAATCCAAACAGCAAGTTCTCCCATTTTATTGTGAATTTTTTAATTCTTCAAATGGAAATCCCATGAAAATAAAAGTATTTTTCTTCCTGAAACATTTTCGTGTTTCAATTAATTGGACTGGGCGTCTTAGTTTTTTGTTGTAGTTACTAAATTGCTTTACTGGCAGAACGAGCAATGTAGATGACTTGGGACAACTTGTATAAAGTATTCATCTCACGTTCACTATTACACTCCACATATAAGCCCGCAAGTCCGTCACACAAGGCTAGTTAGCGCACTTCAACTTTTTACGATTATGTATGAAGGCGAACCGGTGCGAGTGTTAAATTGCTCATTCGTATTTTACCCGAAGGAGTTATTCCATTATTGTTATTGATAATAAGCTTCGCAGTGTAACTTTCCGTTTACGTCGGTAATCAAGACAAAGGCCTTCCCTTATGTGTGCAGCACGCGGCTCGGGTTACCGCTTTCCTCTCTTTCCTGTTTAACCCACCATCATCAGACTGTGGGCGCTAGCAGCCGTACATGCTACTACTAAAATGGCACCTAGCCATTTTAAGGTGTCATTTTCCACATGAGCGGTCCGAGAGTGGCTTCTTCTATGGCATATCTGAGCGCGGCTCCACATTTCGTCCTTCGCTAGGTCTAGGAAGTCAGAGCCGGAATAAGTGCTAAATGACACTTAGTAACAACGAAAGCCAATCTAACCGACATCATTTAGACATTTGTTCTACACAATATTGACTAGGATACCGCTGAGAGAAAAAATCAGTTAATCATTTATTAATTAACTGAAGAGAATGTTGTTTCATTTGAAATATAAATAATGCGTTTTCTACTTAATTCTGTTTAAAATGCTATTCTCATTTCATAAGTATTTAGTTTAACATTTTTTGCATTCATTTGAGATTTAATACTTAGATCAATGCCTATACTTAAAAATTGAGAAGAAAAAAAACGTTAAAACCATTTTTTATTTCTATTAACTTAGATTCATTATTTTCAAACATACATTCATTTAAATAAATAGCGCATTATATATTCAACTATAGTATCGCATTGTTGCCCAACTTTTCTCATTTTTATAAAATGCACATATGGCTTACGCCGGTCCTGTTATTAGAAGCATCGCTCTATTGCCTTCACGACTTACTCGGGCGTATTATCTCTTTTTCGTAATCCGCCAGTATTAGCTTGAGTATGAAGTTACTTTTACTGTTTTGGCTAGCGGATGGAACTCTTTGAGTTTCGCGGTCTTTTTCTTATAACGGCGAAGACTGGAAAAAGGTCGGTTGTGGTTGAGTAGATATTGTATATACGCATTACACATCTGCTAACTAATCTAATATCCTTTTGAGTGTAGTTATTTCTTAAGTATATTCGAGAAGGAAAAAGTAATAAATTTCTTTAAAAGCTATTACGGTTGAGATATGCAATTAAAAGTAAGGAAAATTGTACAATTTCCTTTATAATAAATAAGATGAGAATTTTTCCCAAGAAAAATGTTTCTCCTCACGCAAGATTCGAACCTATATCCTCCCGCTTGCTGGATGGGCGCTTTACCAATTAAGCAATTAGAATACGAGGTTCGAGCGCTTTTATCGAACATATGTCGATATTAGATATTTGAAAGGCCGGCAGTACGGGAAATATGCCAAAGATTGCAAGTTTTTTACAGTGAGAAAATAACCAAATTAATGTATTTCTGCTTTTAACTGTAATTGTTATGAGTATATTTTTTCTCAAGAAAATGTTTCTCCTCACGCAGGATTCGAACTACATCCTCCCGCTTGCGGGCGACGGTTTACCATTAAGCTATTAGAGCACGAGGTTCGAGCGCTCTTACCGAACATATGTCGATATTAGATCTTGAAAGGCCGGCAGTACGGCATATATGCAAAGGATTGCAAGTTTTTGTACAGTTGAAGAAAATAACAACATTAATGCATTTCTGGTTTTAACGGTATTAATTACAATGACAGTAATTTTCCCCCAAAGAAAAATTACTGCGGAGGATGTAGCCGTTGCGAATCCTTGCCTCGAGGAGGAATTGTTTTTTTTTGTATATATTGCTGTGGAACTGAATTGTCCAAGCAATAAGTAAAGAGAAATTAAAATGACAAATTAATTTAGCTAGCTCAGCAAAATGAATTTGAAAAGGGCGCCAGAGATTTTTAAATCTCAGAGTACATTTTTTTTAAAAATTAATAGTGGGCTTTGCAAAATTTACTTTCTTTAAGAATCCCCAAAAATTGAAAATGGCAGATTTAAAATAAATAACTATTTAGATGATATTTAAAATCATTAACTTTTCTATTGAAAAAAAAAAAAACATTTAAACAACACAATAGGGAAAAAAAATCGAATACAGAAGGTATTGCGATTAAAATAACCCCTTTGAATTTAAATTTAAAAAGGACAAGGCAAATCCTTTACAAACAAAATGGTGAATTCGTTCTAGAAGAATGTCAAATCACAAAAAAAATCCACGTGGTTTCAAAAATTCAAAGCAAACTAAAAGTTAAGTGTGGCAATCAACTAAAAAAAAACAAGCAAAATCCAAAAATGAAATTCAAAACAACTCACAGCTTCACTTCACCTACCCCCGAGGTGAAAAATTAATAAAGATAAATTATAAAATACTAAAAAAAAAAAACGAAAATTGAAACCGCTAAACCGCTCGCTTCTAAAAGCGAATATTATAAAACAGGCCAAAACATAAATTGCAACAAATTAATGAAGGAGACGTCTGAATAATGATCAAAAATTAATAAAATCGGAAACAAATCTTAACAAATGAAAAAAAATCGTAAAAAGGAAAAATAAAGAGCTCAAAATTTACATGTACCACTCGTGCCACTATTCAGACTCGCCCCTAACCGTGCCTCACACCGCGTACCTCATACAAAACAGCTGAAGCGCGCGCTGCGTCGGGAACGCAACAATCAAAGAAAACGCCTTATAAAAGGACCAAAAACAGATAAACCTAATCGCGTAAACAGATAATCAAAGAAAAATAAACTACTAACGAACAATTAAGTATAATCCAACAAAAACGACTACATTCCAAAGAAAAAACTGTAAAAATTTAACATAATGAGAATTTTGCGCCTGGCAAAGCCAAACTTGATCTTGGAAAATTAACAGCAGAGATTCAAACAACCGGGGAGACATGTCACAGCAATATGTATAATGTAAATGTTTTGTGTTGTAATTTTAACATGCTGTAATTAAATAATTCAATCAAATACAACCATTTCCGATTTTGGTTTACCACTGACAGCTACACAATTTGAAGCACAATGTAAAAGTAGCCTAGTGTCACCAATATTACCCAAGAATTTTCTCAAAAACCAGCCTACTCTAATCAGGAAAGTATTTGAAAGATTGGTACTTACTAAAGTGATCAAATATCACATAACGCAAATTCCTACCCGTACGCAAAATGTGTTTTCATGGTTGTGTAATGTAACTATTACCATCGTCGCTTCATTAGTAATGTGTAGGCAATTTCAGCTTCTTCAATAAAATTTACTCCTATATCTTTGAAAGAAATAAACGTTCAGATTTGTTTTATATTGTTTTTCTAAGCTACCAACTCGACGGAATAGGGCGTATTTGTTTATTTACTACTACCAATTTATTTCGTTTTCCGGATATCTCGAAGTTTCTGCTTACCAAGCGGCCAATATGAAAGTAAACATATACAGATGCCCCACTTAAATAAAGGAATAGAGAATGTGGAAAAGAGGAGTTTTTTTTGAGCGTGGAGATAAAATCGTAATCGCTAGCGTTTTCGGAAAAATGGGTCCGATTTTAAATAGTAAGATTGCCGATGCAAGCACTTTTTACTGCTTTGGAAATGAAAGCAAATACATCTTCTTTTCAGAAATAAAGAAAAATATACCTACTTAAACACTTTTTGTACAATCACCGACATTAATACTTAGCACTTCAACGATTGGTTCGACGCTTTGATGGTACTAAATATTAATGTCGGCGGCTGTACTTGCCTAAAATAAATAGCGACAATTTAAAAATTAAGTATGATATTACACTGCGTCCTAAAAGATATATTGTGTTCTCTATTTTTGCTGTTTTACTTCTGGCGTAGTATGCGTCCAGAGCATCGATTTCCCAAGTGCAACGCCCTTCAGCTGCATAGTGCAGCGCAATTTGAGAGGATATGGGTGGATGTTTCATTTTGTTCCCAACAAAATCTACATTAAAATTCCTTTGCTAACCCAAGTTGAATTGACTTGAGAAAATCTCTTGGTTATAGATTCCCCGAAGAGCCCCATTCTCTGGAAATTAACAGTTGGATTTTCTCTGCTCTATTTCAGTAAGCTTTCCATATACCTGGTTTTAGACCCATATATTCCCATTCCAGATCTCTCTGCTATTTTTAAGCATCTTTGGCATCCGTGTACAATTTGATGGCATTTCTATTCAATTTCGAGATGGTGTTTTGAATCCCACTCGATGTTATAAGTAAACATGCGTGTGATAAGTGTGTAGTGTACCATTAACTCTTTAGCATGTAATTAATTTTTCTAGTATGTTTTAAGTACTATTTTTTTCTAGTTGGTGACACACAGTTCTTCTTTTAGTGACTGTGATCTTACAGTAGCCCAAAATATAGATAACAAAATAACAACTTACTGTTAGTGTAAATAAACTATAGTTGAGACACAAATGATAGCATGCATTTTTAATTTAGCTACCCTTACCATGAAATATAGATATCGAAATATTAATCTACGACTAGCAGTGATAATTTTAGTGGTGCTATTGCAGATCCTGTGCTGGTCATAATAGGATCTCTTTAGTGCGGTGTAACTCCCCCTAGACATAATTAATGTCTTTTTGTAGTATTTTTAAATAATAAGAGAAATGGACGATATGACAATTACCGCATAGTAGTAGTCATAATCTAGGAATGTCATTATATACATATACTAATCTTCATAATACGATTTTATTTCTTCTAGTATGTTGCACCCACTACATCATATATTTGAAAATACTATTTTTTTTTTTTTGGTTTTGGGTATTTTCCAAAAAACAGGCATATGATTCAACGTTTTGACCACAGACCTCCCAAACTACAGTTGCTACTGAAATCGTAAATACTGCCCTACTGAAAAACTTTCAATTCTGTATTCTACAAGCATTGCTTCTTGACGCGATGGGAGTAATGTTTTGAACAGGCCAAGTGACTTTCCACCTTCCAAATCTACATCGCTCCGCAACATCTACAGTGTTGTTCCATTAACATTTACCTCACCAAAAAAACACACTTTTTGCCATATTAAAATTGTGGCTGTGCTGCAATTATTGCTTCTTTCTTTGTAGCACTCAAAAGTAGAAATGAAAATTGCAAATAAAAATTATTTTATATATTGAGTTCGCAAATAATTTTGCAATTAAAAATCGCAATCTACAGTCGCGTTTCACCCTCTCTAGGGCGGTCAACTGATGAGCCTAGAGAGGGTGAAACGCGTCTGTAGATTGTGATTTTTAATTGCAAAATTATTTACGAACTCATTTAATAATTAAGTGGTGCAATCACGCAGTTATAGTGTTATCGTTGACATTTAAATTGGTTTCTAATTGAACGATTGAGATGGAACGATATTTTAGCAAAATCTCGCTAACAAGGGTTTAAACATCTAAATACACTCATCCAAACCTATATACGCATTTTATATATTCTTTTCCACATAGGTTTGTGTACGCTGTAAGGCTGCATTTCCAAAAGGTACGGTAGGAATAAAGGGTAGCAAAGTGTTTTCGTTCAAGTTCATCGTTCACAGGAAAAGATAACAAACAGAAATGATAATATAAACGTGGAAAGGAAAATCGTTCAGACTATATTCTTAATTTTTTTTAAGAAATAAAATAACTAATAAATCAGTGCAAGTTATTGTTTTTGCACCTAGTGTATAGGAATATTTTTTTGCAAATGAAGAGCGTATGATATTCTACTGTACTATCTGAACATGGCGACTTTCACCGTTTTATTTATATACTAGCAGTATCTCTAACTTTAACGAAAGCTTTTCACAAAGAGAATTCAATTTTAAAGACTTATGAAATCGGTATACCATTTATTTTAGAAGTGTAATTTTATTGCGTCTCGAAATAGGAGACGATTCGAGGCGGAATCCATTTTATTATATCCTTACGTTTTCTTGAGCGCAGTTCCGGGAAGGCGACGGTTTTTATAATAAATCCGTTTAATTTATTGGATTTCTCGCGGGCCCATACGAAAATTGTTGTAAGTACTCTGCAAAACCTATTTGGAGATTTATACAAATAGCGCTCGATCGCACCACGACGTAATGCGTTGCGTCGGAGTCGTGTTCGAAATGGAAACGAAAATCCCGTACTAAGACGAGGATAAGTATTGCGAGCGCGAAAACGAATGCTTTCAAGCAAGTGAATTAAGGAGGAAAACGTTGTTCAAACGCATAATGTATCTGCTCCATATCTTTCATTTCAAAGACGGAGTGGGCGAAAAAAACATTTGTGCACAAATTTTTACTCTCTCTTTCCACAACTTACATCGAAGCCTATTATATATTGAAAAAAATGTCTAAAATAGAGCCACTGGATGGACAAACAAAGAAATAATTCTTTAAAAGGTAATTTGCAGCATATATTATTAATTCTTTGCACTTATAGTCGTTCTCGAAATACTCTTATGACAATAAAAAGTTAGTTACACCTTTTTCGGAAAGTATGATATAGGTGCTGAATTTTCAATTTGGATGATAATCACATAAAAGTGTATCATTTTATGCGTATTTGCCAGCGTTAAACAAGAGTATATTGCCAAGAGTCTTTTTTTTACAATTTGAGATAAATAAATTGCAGCATAAAATATGAATCCTTAGATGATACATTTATTAACAAGCAATGAGAGACTTTCGTATATATTACTTTGATTTGTTAGACATAACCTTAAGTATTAATTGGCTATTTTTCAAACTTGGGGTGCGTAAGCGGTGCGGGTATGCAATTCAAAGCATTTTATCATTTTAATTATTTCACTAGGTTAATACGTTTACAAATAGATTTGTCAAAACAATATGTTTTTCTTTTGTATAAATGCAAGCAAAGGCACTTGCTCTGAATAGTTAATGGTGATGTAACGTCCTAAAAAACTAATTTTTGCGCACACCTACAAACACTTATGCACAGCTGTAATAATGAAATTAATGCGAGCTTTTTACCTATTTATGTAATAATTGCACTTTTCTTGAAATAATTTTTCTGATGGTTGATAACCCTTTCTTTGATGTGTTGTATTTAATTTTTTTTTGTTTTTAATACTACTTAGCATTAAGTACATTAAATAATTAATTTTTTTGGCGGATTTTTTTTTATTGAACATAAAACAAACGTGAATCGTTTAATAGTATTATATGTGACGTTTCGCCTTTGTATACAAGCGGTATTGAATATACAAACAACTCACACATGTACAAAACTTCATGGTTTAAACTATGTAAATTTTAATTTTTTAGAATTGAGTTATTTATTCATTGTTACCTAAACACATATTATAATAATCAATAATAATAATAATAATTAAAATGTTTTGTCATTCGTTCGTAATGAACATCGACGATTGTCAATAAGCATATAAATAGATACATATATACAGATTCTCTCGATTGAAATTTCAAATTATATCCATCACCCAATAAATCCGATTCTACAAGACCCTAGTGCCGCGCAAGTGTGCGGTACAACGATTCATCAAACCATGCAGCTGTAATGTTTCTCTCCTATGACTCGCAAAATTTTAGTTTAGTTTACTTTGTTTGCTAATTAATAATTGAACATAAAATAATGTAGGTTTTGTAAAATTGTATTTGGTTTTTCTATATTCCATACAATATTAAACTTGAAAAAAGTCCACCATAAATCTCAACAAAAGAAAAAGTTTTTAAATCTTAAAATAATTAAAGTGTTTAGGATTTATGTAGTTAAAACAAATTTTCACATAAGGGTAATTTTGGGATTCATAAAGATGATGAATATACCTTAATTGAAATTTCAATAAAGAGAAATAAGAAAATTATTACTAAAATTTATACAGTTTACAACAAGAAATTTTACTACATTGTGATGATTTTGTTAGCATGTTTTCACAAAAAAAAAATGTGCACAAGTCACGGCAACATAAATATTATAAGGAAGAAGTAACGGAAAAGAAAATAAATCCAAGTTATTATTATCGTTATTAATATTCTGATTGTGAGTGTAGGTGTAGGTAGAGAGTGATTAATATTGTATACAAGTATTAAGTAGCTATGTATCTTTCTAAGTTTGATGAAAGAACAAATATATCCGAAAACTTCACATTAAACCAGCAATATACAAATTTATAAACTCAAATTCTGTTGATCAATAAATGCTAAATTATCTTGAAATTAATATTGGAAGAATATTCCAGAGAAGGATTGTTTATCCACAAAAAAATAGAACTATATAGAGTGACAGGCATAGATTTTGTAATAAGGGGGAATTTCTTTACTGTTAAAATTGCGTAATTTTCTTTAGAGGGCAGCATCTCTAACAACCTCAAAATCTATTTTGAAACATGTCACGTGATCATTAGTATATCGGCAAATCGGCAGAAGTATTCAATGAAATGGCAAAAAGTGAGGTTAGTTAACATGAAATTCAAAAAGTTATTTCAAAGAATTTAAAAAAATTGATAGAAAATCACAATTTTTGTCAAATGCTTTAAATAAATGCACATCATATCATTTCAATACTTTTCATACTTGCCGCCCTAGTAGTGGTCACGTGACATGCGTCCAAAGAACAGAATATTTGAGAAATAAGTTCTGCTTGGTTTGCAACTTATTTATCGTTCACTTTCGACTTTGAAATCCAATAGGCTTTTGCAGCTAAATGTGAGTCAAACTTTTTCCTTCAGATAAAGTACATTTTATATAAACAGTATGCCAAAATATTACAAAGAAATGTTGTTGACAACCAAAAAATTATGGTATGTAAATTTTTAGGGTTACCGGTCTACTTCGATCAAAATTCATTATTTTTCAATTTCGTTTCTGGGGAAGTACTATTTACGTTCCATTGTAACATAATGGGTTACTAAAAAATATAACATAGGCCAAAAAGTTACAGAGTTACAGAGTTTTCAGACTTTTGGTCTATGTACTTTAATGTTATAAAATTAAGGAAGTAAGCGCGTTCTTCTTTTATAAATGCTTTCAAAAATGTTGTTGCCTGTCACAAAATAAAAATGCTGATAGACATAAAGTGCCATTGTTGTTTTATCAAAGTGGCCACTTTGATTTTTTAATACTCCTAATAATCATACAAAACAACAAAGTACACAGGTAGCAATAACTAACTCGAATGAACCGCAAATCATTTCTAAAATGTACAGGAAAGTTACTAGGAGACCAGTAAAATATGTTAAGTTGGGAAGAAGCTACGTAGAAGTTGTAACCTAAATTTGAAAATGGTGGTAAGGTAGAAAACTTTTTTATAGAAATTTTACGTAAAATAATAAATACCTAATAGTATATACTTTTCCTCTCAAAATAATTTTCATCTTTTCTTAAATTTAACACCTTGATCTAATGATTCAGATGATAATCGGCTGTTGTTTGTAAAATTGTAATAAATATTTTCCCCTATTATCACCTCCACCATTTTATCAAAGTAGACCGATCAGTTTGATAACTTGCATAACTCTATAACTTTTTGCCCTAACTAATTTTTCTTTTAGTAACATATTGATATACTCTGAACGTAAATAGGACTTTACCGGAAAGGAAATGAACAAACAATTGATTTTAACTAAGTAGGCCGATTATTCTGAAAATTTGCATACCATCACAACTTTCTGAACAGCATTTCGTAGTGACATTTTGACACACTACGAACAGAAAAGACACTGTACCGTAAACAATTTCAAATTCCGATTCAAAAAATTTTCGTCTATCATTCCTATTATCAGCTCTATCCGTGGACATACTATATACAATATGGAAAGAAAGTAACGATTCATTGGAAATTCGTACTACAGACAGGATAACATACCTTGTAGGTTTGTTACCTTGTCTATGTGCGTACCTTTGATTATCTTGCATGCCTACACAGGTAAAAATTTGACGGAGTGAAATAGGGAGCCTCCGTTTTGGAAATATTTTGTTCCAAAAAGGAGTTGCCATAGCTGAAAACAGAAAGTATTTCCTCGGGTTTATACAAAATCTCAACCAAAATGGAGAGATTGAATTTACTCCGCTTTCTAACACGATTTTCTAGGAAGAAATAATCTCCGTTTTCTCTCCGCATCTACACTACCGTATTTAACTCCTAAATGTGAACAAATACCCTAACATTGTATATTTCTTCTCTTTCAGGAGGTGATATTTGTTTACTTAACAAATGTTTTCTATTTCTAATACCCCAACGCCCAAAAGCGAAAGGCATACCTCCGATTGGGAGCATTTGTTCACTTCATCGTAACTGCTTCCTTAAAACATGTTTTATTAATTATTTCCAGTGGACTTACTTGCATTAGCAACGGAGATAATTTATCTGATACGATAGTAGTATTACATACATCTGGGGGAAAGCAACATCCATTATTCATTTTAATAACAGCAGCAAGAGTTAACATTTCTCCATTTCGACAAGTTTACATGTTATTACAAAATAGTAAAAACGGCTAAGAGAGACAAATTGTCCAACGATTAGGTTGCCTCCGTTAAAGATGTGTTTTCTCGATAGAAGCAAAATATCTCGTATTCTATCCGTTTAGTAGCAACATTTAACTCCGAAAGGAGGCTCCTTGAACGGAATGGACGAGGAAACACGGAAAAGAGTTAAAACGGTGTTAGAGATCAACTCCGTAATTTTATTGTGTACTGTATTACTGCAATAGGTTGAATGTCAAAAAAATATCATTTTTAGGAGTGTAAAAACACTGCGCCTTAGCTGACGTAGGATGTATTGCTAATTACACCAGGAAGTAAGATCACAGGACATAATTATTTAATTACTTGGGCTGACATATCTTAAAAGCAGGAAAGTGACATAAGACGTATTGCTTTAACAACGACGTTTAGTAGAAGTATTATATTGAATAAATCAATAGTAATAGTAAATGTCAGTTCATTAACCGCTTTGACAAATGACTGTAATTGCCGAATGCATATAGTGTCCTTTTCAATTCGTACAACGCATTTTCATACATTTAGTTTCTATAAGGTCACGTTATCCCCATTTTTCTATTCTTCCTTCGCTGCTGCCTTTGAGCAGTAATAAAAGCCTCACAGTACCGCACAAGAAAAAACATCGGAACGCCACTAACACAACAGGTAAGCCGTTAGGAAACTAGAAATTCTCCGGAAAATCGGCTCTATACCCATGGGAGTAAGAACCTTGGGATTTCGGGAAGGACAGAGATCGTGCACGTGTACGCGGACGAGCTGCTCGCAAAGAAGGAGCCGCCGCAGATGCTATATTCCAAATGAGTTCCTCAGTACCTAAGGTAATAACGCGACCAGCAACGGACCGCCATCCAATTGCACTAAAAGATGTTGACATTTCCCCGAGGATTACGCAGAAAATCCCGTGCCGTGATAACCGGAAAATATCTCCTAGTTTTTTGATACTTTTTTTCTATTCTTCTCCCTAGCCGAGTTATTCAAAAAAATAAATTCAGAGGAAAGGAAAAGGAAATAAAAGGATATAAATGGATTGTCTGCCTAGGTGTGGCAGTATGTTCGATACTTAAGTCCTATGTATTTTTAGTTTACGAGGAGAAAATCTACTCTCATTTTATTAACTATAACAAGCTCATGAGGAGAGATGCATCAAGTTATTTACATGTACTTGATTAGACTACTAATTCTAAGATCAATATAATATAGAGGTGTAATTCAGACTAATATACATACAAATAAAGAAATAAAATCATAAATTTTGCTTTAAGCAACCTAGAAAAACGGCTGGTCATTAATAAAGAAGTAAAATAAAAATCTGAGAGTGAAACAGAAGAAGCACTCATTCACTTCTGGTAAAAGAGGTTAAGACAGCGTTCGATCGCGTTTTGTGTTTACTTGTTTCGATAGCTTTTTGGAAAACATGATACTGATACGGCTTTTGGTATTTGCATTAGAAAATTTCAACACACGATTCACGTAGCAAGTTAAAACTAAACTAAAACGTGACTACAACTATATGTATTGCTTGACAACAATTAATCCAACATCGTTTTTAATATATATCAATGATTTTGCAGGTACTACAAAAAGTGACAATTTTTTTTTGTAGGAGGAAAAATGCTTTATGCACCTTCAGGCATAAAGCCTAGGTGTGTGGGACTCTCACCCACTAAAAAACCTCCACTTTCGGACATGATTCCACCCCGGTATCGCTATACACATTTATTCAGGTTGGTGTTCCGTATTTAGCGATCTGTCTCTCTTTTTTTTCGTTGTTAGGACAACTTCTACGTACGAAGAGACCTTCTGCCAGGCTCCTCGGCCTTCCCAGCATCCTGTTTACGACGTTGTCAGGTGACAACACTTCCAGCTCGTTCTCTAAGGGTTGTCTTTCAGTTGGCCACCTCGAACATTTGAAAAAGGTGTGATGAGCGCCATCTTTCTCGGAGTCCTGATACAGGCAACGGGCGCTGTCCACTTTCCCCATTTTAAACAGGTAATCCTGGAATACCCGTGCCCGGCCAGGAACTGGGTAAGGTAGTAACCAGTTTCTTCGTGCTCCCTATTTATCCAGGTTGACAGATTGCTGACTAATCTCGATGTCCATCTGCCCTTAGTAACGGTGTCCCACCGCTCCTGCCAAAGGCGAAGAGTGTGGACCCGCGCTTCCTTGGTCGTAATTTTCTTTTCCCACTTGCGCTTCCTCTCCTTGACCGCAAAACTATATAAGTCCCGAATAGGTATCCACACCAGTGACTACCAGGACAGAGGCTTCCGAAACAGTTCTAATATGAGCTGGCGATCCGTAGCGCCTCTCTCCTCTGTACCCCAGCCATTTCTTTGCGATGCTTCTTCTTATCTAGTCCATTCGCCCAGATCTCACATCCATATAGTAGGATGGATTCAGACACCGACATAAGAAGCCGCCGGCTATTCGCGGAAGGTCCGCCGACGTTCGCCATCAGGCGACTGAGGGAAGTCACCATCTGCGACGCCCTGTTGCAAGCGTAGCAGATGTGCTCCCAAAACAACATCCTGCTGTCCAGGTACACCCCAAGGTATCTAACGGCAAAAAGTGGCAACACCGTGTTCATCAAATATGCTAATAAGACTGACATTTTAATTACTAACAATTACTGAAAGAATATACTGAAGAAACGTGCTATACCCAGTAGTGTGCATTCTTCAATCGAAAAATATGTAACTTCAAACAGATTGCGTTATCACAAATTACACTACGCTTTAATAGCGATGTTATCATCACCTGAACTTAGTAACTACACTAAATCTATCCTCGTTTACCTATACATAAGAATAACAGAGTATGTTGATTATGGTCGTGGTTGACTGTTTTCATTCCTAATTAATCATTAAATCTAACTTCCGTCTAATCTTATATTTCCTTTCTGGTGATTTAATAAGCAATAGAGGCTAGAATTTAAGGTCCTAAATCTGGATTCCTCAACAACTCTTGGTTTTTTAATAAATTCTATACTTTCATAACAATTTGTTACATGATTGTTTATATTCTTAACTAATTTCACATTGTCTATGTTTTTTTGCAAGCATATGCTAGGCTGCACTAAATTTATAGAACCTTCAAAAGATAAAATGTGTTACTTATACCGAGTTTTCACTGATCCTTTAGTTTGCCCAATGTATAAGTATTGATCACAATCCTAACACAATTTTTTTATAAATTCCTAATATTCTTAAGCTATTTTTACTAAAATACTTTTGAGACTATTGTTTGAAGTAGGCGCAACTTCTAGCTTGAATTTAGAGAAAATCTTTTGTAAGGCTTTTGTGCCATTTCAAAAAGAAAATGGTAATCCAGCATATTTCCTATTTCTTTATTCATCAATTTCTGATATACTTATATTCCCAATTCTTATTTTATTTTTAGTAGTTTATAGTAATAAAAATAACATCGTCTCAATATATATCAATTTTGATGATTTCTTTAAGTTCACTATTATACCGTTCCGTACATGAAGGGCAGTTGATTGAAGGATGCACCAGCAAGTTAATAGCTGGTAGTTTATGTTCTCTTTGTGATTTGAACTTTTGAAATGAATCTGTTATTACTAATAGGTATTCTAGATACTTCAAAAGCGCGCAATAAGAACTCTCTCTATTTTTTTATGCCGGGAATCTTGTACACAATCACTTATAAGCCTTAAAATTTCTACGGTTCCTGCTGTAAATATATATGAGATTCTGTGTTTTACTGACGGAAAGAGGAATGCCTTTACGTGGCTATTAGATCATAGTTACGGCACGAGACATACCTGTACGTTTTACAAGTAGGGTTCCCGCCAAATGCAAAACCAGCGCACGCTAAGGACTCTAGGAAAACAGAAACCAAAAGATTTCTCATTCACGTTTCCATTTATGATGCTGACAATTCCTTTCGACACTATCGCCTAGAGGCCTGTTAAACTAATTTTCTATATACGTATCTTTTTTGTTACTTTTTGGATTTTTTTAACATCATATGACTTTTGGCAATTACCTAAGTATTTATACTTTTGGAGGAAACATTATTATTCACTTACATAAAAAAATAACTGACGTAGGTGACTAACTTACAACGCTTTCAAATCGGGAACGGATTTAATCGATATCCAGAAATGTTATGGTTGGCAATAAGTTATATAAATAAGGAACATTAAAGCGATTTTTAAAGAAGATACGCTGGGGGTGTAATTTAACTTTGAAATTCGGCACAAATTTTTTTATCCAAAATAACTTCAAACGGTGAGGGATAGAAATAAATTCATTGAAAATTGTTATAGTCCTCTACTTCTCATCAAATACATGGGGTGATTTGGGTAATTATACAGTGTGCTGCAAGACCATGATTTTTCACACTTCCGTATTCTAATGCGATACTTTATATATTATTTTTTAATTGCATTGTAGGTTGAAAATCCTAAAAAAAAGACGCTAAAGAAGTACTTATGTGTGATATCTTTCGACTAGATATCGTAACCTATATCTATATTCCTCGAACAGAAGCAATTATATAGACTCCAGACTAGACTCATTTATTAATTAAACCACATATTCATTTTCGTTCGATGATGATGGAATTTTACCCATACTTTCAATATATGGACAACCAACTTGTAGGCCGTAAGATGAGCACCCTGCGGTCAATAGTTGTGTTTTCAATTTTTCTTTGAGGTGTTTCGCTATGTTGATTTACTTAAATATACTAATAAATTTATAGATTTAAAATTAAGGAAAAAAAAACAATATGAAGCTTTTTACAACGTTTTTGCAATAAAAAACAAAATTTCTTGTTGTAAATTTGAATATTCACAAACGATTAAGTTTTCCCTAAATTTCCAACAATAAGTATTTTTTCTTCCGAAATTTGTCGAGAAACCTTCTTAGATGTGCTGCTGGGATTGCATTGTTGCTTCCAATTTATTTTTTTATTTTTCAAATAGTAAATAGAGTTATCAAAAAATATTTTATGTTTACAAAAATATATATTTCTTAAGGGAGTCGATGGTCTTTTTTTATATTCTTTCTTTGGAAACCGCTGAATCAAATCGATTCAAATTACCCGTACTTGTCATTTGATATGAAAAGATAATTTATAGCTGAGGATTTAAAAAAAAAAAAACTCTTGGCGAAGAGACAAGACATTACAAATCTTGAAAAAATTGATTTTTCTTTTTGAAATTCAAATTTCTTTCTGGCCCTGCCGAATGATACTTTGAAAAAGTTGTCACAGTCTTAATTAAACCTGATTTACTATCTTTCTCAAATTAAATGCGAATCTGAGGCCAATAAATTATTGATTATTTATGCAGCCGAAAATAGAGTACATTTAAATGTTAATTAAAAATGATTGGGGAAACAATTTGGAATTACATATCACTAGGTATACAGAGTAGCTGTAGTTCGGTTCCATGAGCAATCGAAGATTTGCACAGCTTAACGATAATTTAATTAACAGCTGAGAAAAAAGAAACTAGCCACCTTAAAGATACAACTTACTACGCCAATTTCAAACCAACATTAAAATCAATAAAATGTAACGTAAACTCTAATTAATTCTACATCTAAGTTTTATTATAATATTATAGTGAATATTGATGGTTATTAAGCCAACGTAAACTACTGGTTAGTATTTACACATACATCATAATTTTTTATGCATTTTAGGCTCGATAAAGAGAGAAAAATGACTCAAGACGTCACAAAAGCCAAAAATATTAATAGCTGTTTACATTAGAGTGCGGTAGGTGTCATTTACAGCACGAGAACTCAGTTCCAAGATGAGCCCTATAAGTGATTTAATGCACGACCACGACATTTATATTAAATTTTTATGGCAGGTAAAAATATTTAGAAAATATTATTAAAAAAAATCAGCAACGTGACAGTCGCTAGACATGGATTGTTACCACTCCGTTTTGACAACTCAACTCAGGCTTAAATCTATAATGAATATACGCAAAATGATTTTTTTTTATGATGATTATTCGTCAGTAGCAATTATAACAACAATAAAAATACAAGCAAATGTGTTTCTTTTAAACTAAATTAAATTGCACTTAATTAAAAACACACACCGTTGCATAGGCTGGCAGCTAATGGTGTGTTTACAGCTGACAACGTCAAAAAGTTTTACTAAATCTGCATTCTACTAATAATAGTAATATACTTTAAGTATAATCTGCACAAAACCTTTCGGAAGAGAATTTCCATTAGCTAAAACAAATATCTATAAGTTGATAGGTATAGAATTTCCTTCTCGTAGAGGTCTCCTCACGCATACCTATCCATCTGTGTTCACTACACGTCAAGATGAATATCTCCTGGTATGTACAGCAAATATGCCTTGTCGCTCATATATCTCTCAAAATATTCTACATTTTCACATGAAGTTATGTTGTCCGGGTAACTCGCATAACCCTATGAACGGGTCGAGTGCGCGCCCTCTACATACCACGACACTCAACCGGTTCGCGATCCCCAGGGATAACATTCTGAGATGAAAACTACACTCTCCATACATACCGACATGTCGGATATTATCACTGACACTTCGTTCCTGTAGGGAGATTAGATGGTCGCGAAATATCTTAAAGTGGAAGTGACCGTATCGAATCGAAGAACTGATCCATTACTAAAGGAATTATCACTGAAATTTACGAGATAGTGCACCGGCGGCGGCGGTAGCGCAGCTTCACGTTTTAGTGATAAATTGGCCGCCCCTTCCCAGGATCGGAATATATTATACGGCGAATTGTCGCTACATTAATCGTATCGCAAGAGGGAGTGCCGCATTCCGGGTGCTGAAGAGAGTAGGATAAACCGCGCTTCGCTCGCCGTGGTCCACAGGTCTCTTCTTCCAAGAGGGCGTTTGTTTCGAAACGTCCGAGCGAGTTCTGTTCTTTCTCATCCGTACGTATAAGAATTTGATGATTGAAATGTTCGTTTTTCAGCGGCGGCTGTGAATTTAAGTATGGGAAAAGGGGAGGCGGCGGACATTGAGAAATGGTGCTACTGTTTCCACTACTTTTACAATGGATTTATTCTGAGAAACCTGATGTTAGGTTGTGCATATTAGATACGGTGTTGTAATATTCACGCTCCAATTAAATTATATTTGAGCAAGTATCGACGCATACAAGGAGAAATATAGCTTGGTCATGAGTATTTCCAAACTACTTTTTTCAAAAACCAATGCGACGCATAGTGGGATATTGAGGGAAAAGGTCTAGTTTTCGAATATGTGCCATAACTGTTATTTTAGTTTCATGCTGAAGCAGAAGGATTAAAAATGGTTATTTAGTAGGTTATTTAATAAGAATAGTTATATAAATTAGAGGTGCTGACGTTCGGTAGCACTTTGAAGTTGAATGGTGGTATTTATCAAATTTTTACTTAAAATATTACTGAAAAGTAAGAATACATATGAACGAAGTTTTGAAACAAATAGTACCAGAAATGTTAAGCTAGAAGTTTACGCTTACTATACAGTAACAATCATTACGATCTAATGATATGGGTCATTATTTAACTTACGTAGGGTGCAATATAATTGACACGAAAATATTCCTTCAGGCTTTCAATGTTAGCGCCAATGACCACCAGGCTGATTCTTCTTTCTAAGTGTTCTTCATAGCCCAGGGTATAAGAAGGAACAAAATTTAACTACCACTTTTTGTATTCAGCTGAAAAATAGCTAAAAATCTAGTAGCGTGTAGAATATTATCACAGCACTCGGGAAGACTTTTAATTAGGCTCCCCTTACGCAGTTTCGTTATTTTGACTGACGTGTCATAAATTATTATTAAAAAGGATTGTTCTGAACTACATACACAAAAAAATGGTTGTTTAGAGCGTTGACTTCAATTATAAATTCCAGTAATAATAAATTCATTGTTCTTGCGATGTCCAGCGTTTCGATACTGATAACTCTGAAATCTGATATGCAATAATTTTGTAATTATAGATATTAGTTTTATCCATGTCTTGCTACGGCGTGAAACTTTAGACACTTTACTTTCTACTATTACTATTCTTGATTATTTAATAATGACTAAGGTAAAGTCAGGTAAGTGTGTAACCGGGGCAAGTGTGTAGTTTGGCTACATTTATTTTCAAAATTAAAATATAGATGTCCTCTGTTATATTACTAATGTACTAAACTTTATACTAGTTTTACAAATAAAAATTCACATCTCCTAACGTGTAATAACTTAGATATCTTGTAAATTTATCATACCTTATTAAAAAGGCATCAGTATAGTATTACACTCTTGGCCGAACTAAAGGATAATGCTATTAATATATAAAATGCGGAACGGTTACACATTTGCCCCATTTTGCTGGGTAAGTGTGTAGTATTGACAGTGTTTAAAATTTATTTTTTTTCTAGTAAACCGTTCATAATTATAAAAGGCGTATCTATTGAAGGCTTACAACTGGGCATATATTACGTAGTTCTATGTGTAAAATTTATCAAAATGTCTTAATATGTGAACAGTGTTACATTTTCCTCACACTATGCAATTTTTACTACACATTTACCTGACTTTGCCTTATTAGAGTGGTCAACTTTCCTCTACGCGCCAGGTCAGTACTAAGTTTCATATATGTGACATTAACGTTTAACACAAGTATGCCGCAGAGTATCAGAAAAGAGCAAAAATTTTATTTTTATTTATTTATTTAACTATAAATATTATATATGAGCCCCTTACCCTATTTAAGTAGCAGAAATGATATAGGATTGCTGAAAAGTTTCTAGCATTAAATGTTTCAAGATTTTTCTCACTAAACCGCTTTCGTCGCGATGATAGACTGTTCAACATCTACGGATGCGACACACGCATAATTAAAATAATCTTTATAGGTATAACGGGACAGATGCACCACTACTAATGTGTAGTCCGATTTCTTCACCACAATAACTGTTTGTCGCACACTGTACAAACTATTTTGGTACCACCATAATGTAAATCCTGGAATTCACGGATATACTTTTCTACATTATGAAAGAATGATCGTTTTCCGGGATTTTCCACGCCCGATATTATATTTGCAGTGGGTAAAACGTTAACGGAGAATTGTACTATCTCGTATCAAGACTAAACTAACACTGATAGGTACTAGATACTAGACACACGAATCGGAGAGAGTGATTTTACTGCCTTGGATATATGTATTTGCAAACGCATTCGAAATAGTCTCCGCCTGGCGGAATAATTTTACACTAGAGGAATAGGGAAAACAGTCGGGCACGGCATGCACCGTATCTTGCGTATCATAGTTACTGTTATGTGTATATTCATGTAAAGTAGTTTGTTTTACCAGTGATTTACCTGAAGGTAGGAGCTTAAGGGTACCTCTGATATTGTACAATGGCTTCTAAAAGTAAAATGTATTGTTCGGTACCTCAATACCATAGTTACAAAGATAAACATATTTCGCTACACTATTTTCCTCAAGACAATTATTTCAATAAAGAGTGAGCTAACGTGTAACTTGTCATTACAAATAATTTACTTTATTCGAAAATTAAATTTCCATTACAAAAACAGTTTAAATCAGACGTTGTTACCAAATACCATGTTGCGACTGTGAATTGGTTTATATCGGTCAACCTCACCCACTTTACATTTAGGAATAATTTCGCATAAAAGTGACAACAAGAACATAAACAAACAACAGTCATCTGCTTTAGCTATCCATGTAAATTCCACAAAACATAATATCAATTACGATAACGCAAAAATTCTAGCTGTACAATCCATTAGCAGTAAACGCTTGTTTTTGGAAATGTTTTACATCCAAAAACAATTAAATACTATAAATAAAAGGTCAGACATCGCAAATTTGAGTAATATATATACATATTTGATTAACAATAACTTCATTGTTTCCAGTTCTGGTTCTCGCAATTCTGTCGGTGATTCTGCGTAGTTTTGCTTTCTCTCCCACTTAATTCGAACAGTTTTCCCGTTTGACATCTAATAGTTTCCTTATTTGTTGTTGTGACCGTCCGTTGTGCCAACATCCTTTTTACAATTTTAACTTAAAAAAAATTTAACGTGTAAATTTCCTATCTCGTGATGACTTACAATTAATCCAAAGTTATCAACCAACTATGACTACCAAGAAAAGTTCATTTCGTAGAATTTTAGAGATGCTACCTTCAACTAATGTCAACTAATTAGTAAGTATTTTATTAAAAGAAAATCTTTTTTAAAATTAATTGTTACCATTGTTCAATTTCTTTGTGCAGCCCTGAAGAAATCTTAAATAAGATGAAAGCTTGGTATAAAAAGACTCTCTTTTATTTTGCCCACTGACTGCAATCCCAAGATTTATTAGTACTACCATAATTACAGTCACGAATCAATATTATCTAACGTGTTAAAGATGGAAAAACCAATAACGATATATCTGCAAGTGTGTAGCTTACATTTCAAAGAGGAGTTTCACTCTGGTAAATAACTACTTAATTCTGTTAACCATGTGATGTGTATTTACCTATTACAGCGACACCACTCAAAAGTAAAAGATATTTAAAAAAGAGTACAGTTCCTTCTTTAAAGTTATAAGAAACGAAATAAAGACACGTAGAATATATAGACAGCAAATATTAATTGTCTGTATTTATTAATTTTATGCGGATCGGAATGTATTTTAAATGACTTTAAACAGAAGCTATTATTTTAGTGATCAACATAGCCATACATAAACTAACATGTCTCGCTTTAAAACTGCTTCTTCTTCTTCTAAAACGTTCTGCCTGTCCACTCATTATGTAAATATATCACTAATACCACTGTCCATATTTTGAAGATACATACACCATAAGAAATTGTGAAATTATATCTGTTACCTACGTTGACACATACACAAATGGCCATTGCAGGGCCAATGTTTTCCCTATTGCCTAGCCATTTTGTATGATTTTTTTAGCGCCATCTCTAGTGGCGCGCTAGCGGATACTATGGCTAAACACTTCCAACAGCGCGAGGCGAGTGCGGCCTGTGTAAGCAGGCACGTCTGACTACTCTAATTAAGGTTAAATACTACAATGGCTAGAAACAATTATCCACTCAACTTGTTCTTTATTCCAAATATTTACAATAGAAACAAAAATGTTCATGTAATCAATACATGCATATTTATTAAAATAAAATAAAACTAATCGTTAAAATGAATTTATTTCTACTCTACTAATTAAGGCTAACAGTATTAAATGCAGACGTAATATTTGCTGATAATTCCTGTATCATTATGCGGTCTATTTACTGGCCTATTTCTATTTGAATTTTAAATAGAAACCTTTTACTCATATTCAATAGAGCAAATATTTTGAATGTGTCCCATAAAAATTATTATTATTATTATTATTATTATGGCTTCCTATTTCATATGAAGTTTTTTGAAGACGATTTTTGTATTATAGATAATTAAATTAAAAGTTAAGTTTTTTGTTTCGTACATATGTACAATCGCCAACATTAATATTTAGCTCTCGAACAATAAAACACATACGGACATGCTACTTTACTTATTACGTCAAAAACATCCTGAAATATTAACCGCTTTTAAATGTAGATATTCCTTAAACTTTTATTTCCTCTATCGATAATTACCCTCTAATATCCTAATTCATGTATTATTTCCAATGTCATAAACAGTTAATTATATACATATTCACTGCATAGAATTTCATTCCGAAACGGATGTGGTTCAAAAGTTATTTCATTTTTTTTCCGCAAAACCACCTAAATTGACTACTGTGCGTCGCTGTGTGTCAAATCTGATAAGATTTTGTTTATGGAAACTTTACAATGAAAAAACAATTTTCGCAGAAATTGAATCGGTTACTTCACCTATAGTCCCCGAAATATTTCTTTCAAATAAAAAAAAAATTCTTTTATAATTCTTTTGTTTTCTCTTAAATACTAAAGTCCAAATAATTTTGTTTCTGTATCAGAATTTGATAACAGTTTATTGCATGGCACAATGTGTAACTAATAATGGCTAATTCTCATCTAATTTTAAAGCCTCGCTAATTACTTCCCTTTTTACCAAATAAGATTTTGCTGGTTATCATTATTTTTATTTTTCAATATAATTTCGACAATTTTATGTTTAGTGGAAATGCAGCTAATACAACTAAAGACATAAAAAATACTTTTTTTAAATTAGCTAGCTTGGAATAAATTAAATTTGCAAAATGTATTACTTTGAAGACAAAAACTGTTTTACCCCACTGCACTTGGCTATAGATTTATTTTTGTATTGCCAGGCATAAGTAAAGTTGATTGTGACTTAGATAATTACTGTCTATAGAAGAGTTTCGATTTACTTAATGAATAAATTGAGTTTATTTCAACGGTAGATAATAAAAATATATCTATTATAAGCTTATGTAGATATAAATATATCTACGAGAAAATAGTACCCGTTTAGTCATACAGATGACGCTATTGATTTAATTAAAGGCTATGTGGTACAGATATCAAAAGTCACATGGTAACTTTGTGAAAAAAAAAGAGCTGAGGTTCTTTCGGTGCATGGTGTAAGTTTTATGAGTGTGTCAATGGCCTATAACGTAGAAAATTCCTTTAGCGGCAAAGATTTACGTGGAAGGCATAAACAAACTGATTTCAAGATACACCAAATGTCCCAACAACTGTGGTAAATACGTTGAATTATGAGTAAATGTATTACTTTCATTTAAATAAAATATTATTTACTTTTCTTCATTTTTCCTTTAATTATTAGTAAACGAGTATTATTTTCTGGAATGCCCTCGTATATAAGCCTGTATTAGAGTTTATAGTTTTTATAAGCGTGAGTAATCAATTGATCGTTTTGATACTGGAAATTTACCTGATCCAAAATAGAACAGCAAGCATAGTAAATGCTTTTTGCGTGTTTTTGTTCTAATGAATACCGGTAATCCTTTGCCTTGAACTTTTCGAATATGTAAAAGAAGGAACTAAACCTAGATTTTGAGTCACTGTCACAAGCGTCCCTTCCTTTTACATTCTATTTATATCTATTATTTACATTTATGTCCATTTACGAAGGCTTGTTCATGTACCTTTAAACTATAACCACTTTAATTATGTTTTTTTTTTTCTGGGAGCGCTCAAAGAATATACAAAACTACGCTATCGAGTCGATAGCGAATAATAGGCAAACTTGCCCATTTTTACAATGAACGGTTTATATAATTTTTAGGATTTCCGTTTTTTTTGAGAAGAGATATCTCGATATTTGAAGTAGACTATGTAAATCAGAAATGCTCTGAAAGGTAGATAAAGCGTCTTCGGTTCTTCGAATCCCATTTGGGATCCCGATACACTTCTCTGTTCAATGGTCCAGTTACTAGAAAAATTAGAAAAAATCTAACAGAAAATAAGTTACTTCCTCTAGTGCATTAAATTTGAGATCTAAAAGGTTAACACCAAAGTTACCACGTCCACAATTTACCACTAACTTTGGAACATATGGATTAACATACAAAACAGCTTTCATTTGTATATTTGTTTGAATTTGGCGAGGTGTAAGGTTTAGATACTTGGAAATATAAATATTACTTTGAAGTAAGAGTATGAAATTGTGCCCATTTTGCACACATGGTGTATTTACCCAGATTGCGTTAAGTAGTACGCGCACTAAATCGGCTCGGAACGGTTGGATCGAAAAAAAAAACAATTGGCAGTTTTTGCTGTAGATGAAATTAAATGAAGGCGTGTTGGTTCGTATCAGATCGCATCGGAAAATGTCGAACCAGTGCGCGGCTCTTGATCTAATTTCACGTATAGCAAAAATTGTGTCCCGTATTTGGTATATTGTATTTTGTATAGTATTTTATATGGTAGCCACATCGAACATTACATTCTAGCACTCTAAGATCAAGATATTTTTGAGTTATCTTCGTTACAATTCTTAAAAAAAAATCTATTTTTTGACAAAAACAATTTACTGTGCTGAATTAAAGGAAAAGAAACAGAAAACTGAAGTATAGTTTTTATTCATGAAAACCTACGTTTTTAGTGTAGCTTTTTAATACATTTTTTACGTCACAAGCAATAAGTATAACATATGTAATATATTTTTTTTCTATTTCTTTCTTGAGTTAGTGGCTTTTCTGTATATATATCAATTTAATATTTTTTTTTCTTTTACGTTTCGACAAATTTTTTATTGTCTTCAGAATTTTATTTTGGTTACAAGTTATTTAATTCAAATTGACGTCACAACACATATTAAAAAATTACTTTCTAAAACATTACATAGTCACTTTGTTGCTATTGCAAATTACAATCTCGGCTAAGAACAAAAATTTTCTTCAAAAATATGCAGTATATATCAAAAATGTAATTATTTTAAAATAAACCGCTTGTAAGATCTAAGCAATAACCATCGTTTTAATTTAAAAGCTCTTAATTCTTAAGTTCGGTGTCACGATTAACTATATAATTTAATCCAAAACCGCAACTGTATGTCATACTGTACTACATTATTTGCTTCGTAGTTGACATTGCATTTAATACAAGGGATTAAGCTAACAGAAATTTGAATTTACCAGTTTAATTTTATCCGGATTGCATCGGATTTGTTTGTTTCCTTGTATCACGACTCATGCTTTATGCATTACTCTGTTAAACAACTTAATAGCATGTGAATATACAGAGTCAGGCAAATGTGTGAGAATATTTTATTTTAATTATTTTTGGCTAAATTATGGGTTCTATTAAAAAATAATCTTAAGAAGAGTTTTTGTAATATTTTTATTCCAGTTTGTAACATACTTTGATCTAACACTAAAACTAACTATCATATTTTCGAGATATGACGTCATCGGTACTTTTTTAAATGGATCACGCTGTATTTTTTTCCATATTCGAATAGACACTTTTCCAAGAATTACAATGATATGCTGATTGGTGCATATGCGACTTGAGATTGTTTGGTTTCATTACAATCAATCTTATCCACCATTTCCTGGCAAAACTGCATCCTGTTATGAGGATCATGTTCATTTAATTTTTACTAAATATAGCTTATACGGATAAAACTTATTTTTAGACAAGAAAAGAGTATCAGCAGAATAATATAAGGATAGTTTTGTTAGTGACATTTTTGGTTCTTCTTGAAGATTAATAAGAACATCCAAAGAATTATCTTTATTTGTAGCAATTTTTTTGTCGACCGGGTTTTGGCTGATTTTTAACACTTCCAGTTTTATTAAACTTTTGCAACACCCTTCAGACTGTTGATTTTGAAATACTTTCCTCAGGGAATATTGGATACATCTTGAAGAGCCTCTGCATGTTTCCAAAACCAGCCATCATTAACAAACTACTTCTTTTACGTTCTGTTAGTTCGTCCATAATGAACAACTATTTTAGTATACGGAAACTATCTGCTAGTATTAACTATGACTGTCAGTAATACTGAGTAATGCAAATAATTTTATTTACGCCAAAAATGTCCATGGCAACATAAAAATACGAATATTCTTTATCAGATATATCTGACAAAAAGAATGTAGTAGCCAACGCTTTATTTTAATATCTGAAGCCGCGCACCTACCAAGCCGTATAACATTGCAATTCTTGAAAAAGTGTCTATCCAAAAATGTGGAAAAATATAGGTGATCAATTTAAAAAAGCTACCGATGACGCCATATCTCGAAACAGGTGATAGTTGTTGGAAATCAAAGCATGTCACGGAGTAGAATAAAAATACTGCAACAACTTTTCTTAAGGTTATTTTTTAATAGAACCCTTAATTTAGCCAGAAAACTGGTGTTCCCACACATTTGCCTAACCTTGTATAATGATTCTACGGAAGTTGTCCGATAAGACACATGTGTAATTTTATATGACAAGAAACGTTGTGCAACCGATGGAATTAGCTTTCATGTTAAATCATTAACTTCATCAAATATGAAAATAAGAAGAAAAAGGTTATTGGATACAGGCAGGTGTATACCATTTTAAGTGTGATGCAATGTATTGATTTTAATGATTAAATATAACTTTGGAGTGGTTTTGCATATCTATATTCAAAATATTAGAGTATTTTTAATCTTTTTGTTACCTAAATTTAAAAACTGTTAAAGTAAGAAACGAAAGTTGAAATAAAATATTCTGGGAAATATAAAAAGTACCTACATAACGATTAAGTAATCGTTGTAATGTGAAACTTCAGGTAAATATATCTGAATAAGATTACATTTAAAGGAGTGATTTTCACTGACGCTTTACCCTAGTGCTCAGTTGAAATAGAAAATAACCTTCATATTTCTGAAAATATCGTATCCGTATAAATTATAGGTAATATTTTTTGGTTCCAAATAAGAGATACACCCGGAGGAAATCGTTATTCGAACTTCTGCGTATGCAACTATATAGTTGACATTCCATTTCCTCACGATGTATTTATTCCTGTTTCAACACGCTAAGCGTAATAAAATTGTAAGATTTAATACACTTGAAACCGAATTCTCCTAGCAACAATATACAACTCCATTGTGGCTTTTCTAGTCTAAACAGAACGTTGTTTATCCCGATTGGGTAAGTTAATCCTGCAATAAAGATCTAGACAATGCCAATGTCACGACACACAAAATTTAATAGAATGAGAAAATAATTCTTAGAACATGAAATTATGTACATTGTAGTAGCTATTCAAAAGGGAAACTATTTTACCACGCATTTAAATTTACCTTAAATACATAGATAAATACAAATATACGACCAAACGGATTTATATTCAATACAGGATCTGTTTTAGCCTACTTACGATAATTGATTCATGTTAGAGAACTTTATTGTTTAAAATTTCCTTGATTTTGTAAACCAAATATAGCTACTAACGTTTGTCTTTGGTTAAGCGTGTTTAACTGCAGCAGCAGAATAAAAATAAAATACATCTAGTTTGCGAGTACCGCTAGCCAATCTAGATAAGTTGATGCGGAAACTAGTTCTCAAGAGCTGCAGGACATCGCGAAACAAAGTCAAAAATACAATGCACTTTAATGCAAATATCTTTTCCTGTTTACTTAAACCTCCGAGAAGTAGACGTTTGCTTCTTACGCGAAGCGTTTCTCTGTAATATTCTCTTTGTTTGTTCTAACCGTCTGCCTTGTAGACGTTATATTCCTTCACTATTTACTTTGCTTGCAGTTCATCGGAACTCAAATTCTGACCTTCATCGGATATGTCGCTGGATCCGCTCTACTGCTAAATTTCACCACTAAGAACTCCGCCTTACAGCCGATAATTAGGGAAAGCATGCGTCGACTGATAATGAACAAACATTACCAGAGAGGGCAAGAAGTTTTGGCCATGATCCAGGAAAACGTAAGTAAACACTTCTTTTATTTCTTTTTGTGAACAGAATATATTTGTGTAAAAATGTTACATCTATTGGAATTTCTCAATTTTTTATTGTAATCGATTTAGGACATGTTTCTATTGACATAAGTTTTACGAAAAAAAAAACGTATGTGGTTTTTTATTTCTTACTACGATTTTATATTACGATATATGTCAAGATGGCGGATGATTCTGACGACAGTTCTGGTAGTGCTAAAGAGAAAGATAAAATTTGCGACTTTTGTGAAGCAGTGTTACGAAAAGGTCAAAAGTTCAGTTCCTGTAAAGAGTGCAAACTTAATTTCATTCATTAAAAGTGCGTAGATGTTGCGTTTAAAACCGGAAAATTAGAAGATAAGAAAAATTGGTTATGTAGAGCATGTAAGTCTCCCACCAGTCCATCGGGTTCAAGTAATGAAGATACTACAATAATTTTCGACAGCGAAGTATTATCAAGTGTAAAGAAAGAAAATGCAATGCTAAAAACGCAGGTTGAATTATTAAACAAAATTATCAAAGAAATGGAAAACGTTAATATGTTACAAAAGCAAAGAATCGAATCCTTAGAACGATCTATAAATGTTGAAACCACGAAGAGAAGTACACACATTCAATCACAGACGGCGCCTACATATAGCAAAATTTTGAAAACAAATGTGACGAAAAACATACTTGTGGTAAAACCTGCAAATAAGAACCAATCATCTGATCTTACTTGTAAACAAATACAGAATGTTGTTGCTCCGGCGAGCATGTCTATACAAGTAAACAAACTTGTGTCGGGTAAAGACGGTAGTGTGTTAATAAACTGTAGTGATAGATCAAATTTAGAATTGTTGAAGTCTACTATTGCGGAAAAAATGGGTGACGAATATAATGCCGAGATTCCTAAAAAAATAAAACCTAAAATTATTATATACGGAATAAACAAGGACGAGTTATTGGATCGAGAAAAGTTTTGTGTCAATTTGTGCTTACAGAACAAACTTATAAAATCGGCTTCTACAGTGTTGAACATAGTGCGTGTGAGCGGCAGGGAAGCAACTGTTAATGTGATTCTAGAAGTGGATTTAACAACTTTCAAACTTGTTTTAGAAAAAGGGAAACTGTACATTGGATGGAAACGGTGCCATGTTAGTGAGTCATTCCATATTATACGATGTTTTAGATGTTCACAATATGGACACTTTTCAAAAAATTGTACTTCCGCGGTTAGGTGTCCAAAATGTGCAGGAGGCCACAACTTAAAAGATTGCAACAGCGAGGTGCCTAAATGTGTTAACTGTTTAGAGAGTAATATTAAGTTTAAAACAACTCATGATAGTAGTCACACTGCTCTTGATATTAAATGCCCGTGTTATAATAGATTAGTAAATAACGCGAAATCTATAACAGACTATGATTCCAAATAGCAATTAGATTATATTACAAACGCAAATACACTAGTATACTTTATATTTCTTTTAAATGTGCGTAGTTTAAGAAATAAAATACATGATCTAGATGTCATAATTTCTCAATACTCTAATACCATTGTATGTCTTACTGAGACATGGTTAAGAACTGAAGAACTAGAGTTTTATTGCTTGCAGGATTATAATCTGGCAACGGCGTTTACGAGAAAGACGGGAGTAGGGGGTGGCGTTAGTATATATAGCAGAAAAGATGTCGAAGCAAAGATAATTGATCTTAGTGAATATGCGGTTGAAAACATATTTGAGATATGCGGAGTTCAATTGTATTTGAATAATTACATTTATAATATTATAAATGTATACAGACCACCTCAATCTGATTTCAACGTCTTCATCGATCTACTGAAGCACGTACTCCATAAATATGCGATTGTCTCCAAGTTTCTCTTCATTTGCGGGGATTTCAACATCGATTTAAGTGTCAATTCTCGGGAACAGCAATTGCTACTTAATGTTATGGATGAATATGGTCTATCTGCTACGGTTAATGATTACACTCGTGTTACGGATCACTCTCGGACTTTAATCGATAATATTTTCACCAATATATCATCTGATGTATCTTGTACAACGGGTGGTACTCATATTTCTGACCATAAGTTCATTAACGCGAAAATAAAACCAGATTATGTTAAGACGCAGTGCCAAAACCAATACATTAAAAAACGACTCTTTAATCAGAACAATAAAATGTACTTCGAACACTATCTCGCCGAGGAACAATGGAGTGAAGTATATGAGGCTCAGAACCTTAATCAAAAATTTGAACTATTTCTCAAAATTCTTACTCGCCTTTATAACAATGCTTTTCCATACAAATCAGTGCATGTTCAAAATAAGCATTATAAGCCGTGGATTACGAATGAAATAAAAAACTCAAGCACCTTTTTACGCGACCTATACATTCTGCAACAGTCATTTCCTCAACTGAAAGATGTTTATCGAGAAGCTAAACGAAAGCATAGAAATTTG